>APFE031035082.1:0-24773 GCA_000404065.3 Pinus taeda | reverse complement strand
GGGATTACCTGTAGGTATTGAGTTGCATGTATGATTTCCTTTCTATTTTTGGCATGCATGGTACATGCATGTGTGATTTTGGTTCTCTTGTTGCCATTGGCATGGGTTTTGCCAGATGTGGAAGTGGTCTTTAGCCTTGCCTTACCATTTCTGCATAGCCATGGTGTGATGGGGTTCTCTTGTTTTTGTTGAGATAGATTTTCAGATGGATTCGAAGTTGAGTGGGGTTGTCTCATGATTGATCACAAGGCCTAGGAATCTCGAGATGGGATATATGATAAAGCCTGATTTTTAATACCTTTGATTGGGCCTAGGAATCCCATGACTGATAATGGCAGGATACACAATAAATCTGAGAGGTTGAGACAGACAAATTCCTCACGGTTTAAGTGGAGAGATTTGGAGGCATCCACGCTTGTATAGGCCTAGTAATCTAATGGGATTGTGGTAAATCATGGTTATATTGATGAGTGTTTCATGCCTAGGAATCCCTTGGTGGTATATACAGTAAAGCATATGGAAGCCCCGGTTGGTCTTGTTATGAGTCCCACATTCATGCTTGGAATATGGTACAAGGATGATTGGTTGAAAGAAATATTTGGTTTAGCCAATCTATGGTCGAGTGGTTCGTGGAATTCCTTGGCTTGGTTTTCTTAAGCATTCATTAATAATAGCTCCTTCTCCTTTGGTATTTCATGTGTAAATGTACGTGTTCATATGTGGTTTATGGCTTTATATCCTTGTTATTTTTGTTGGTTATTGTTGAAATATGTAACTAGGTTCGGTTTTCATAATGACATGTGTAATCATGGTTTTATATAATTGACGTAAAGAAGAAAATAAAATTATTTTTTAATGCTCGAGTCATGGGTTTCATGCTCAAGGAATTTTATTTTATATCTAAGGCTCCCATTGTGAGCCTTTAGGGTTGGTCATCATGTCATCAAGTCTAATGAGTCAATTTCAAAGATTGAAGACCCATTTGGGCATATTATACATTATAAATATAGAAATTATTTGATTCATTAACCCTCCAAGAATATGTCACAATCTCTCCTTGAGGTCGGCCTACAAAAGGGAATAAATATGGTTCCAAAAGAGCATGTTTGCCTAGGCGCAAGATCAAATTACCTTATATCACATGGACAGACTGCTATATATAGAGTGAGCTCAACTTCACTTAGGATAAAATTCGTTCAAGCATTTAAAGCAAGAGGAGTGTGAGAATCACAAGGAGAGAAGTCTCATAACTAGTAAAGTGGAAGGCAAGAGGAGTGAAAAGGTTTAGCATTTATTTGGGTAATTTATCTTCACATGTGTAGCAAAAATTAGAGATTCTCTCGTAGGGTTATAACGATCCCTAGAGAATCCATTAAGGAATCCACCAATCATCATTATTGCTAGCCGAAGCCTCAAGAAGAAGTCCCCAAGTCAAGAAAAGAAATAAAGGCTCTCCAAGCTACCTCAAATGAAGCTGACACGTGCGAATTGTACAAGTAGAATAAGACTGAGAATTGTAGAACTATGGTAGAAGGTCAAAATGTTAGAGTAAACAAAATATATAGTGCTAGAAGTTAGATTGGCTATTGTTGACTTGGGCAAGAAGAAAAAGTAGTGAAGAAGGGTCTTGTGACTTGGTCTTGGAGAGGTTGATAGGTCAAGGGTCTTGGTCTTGGTATTCTTCAATTGAAGTTTCTATAAGAAGAATAATTTTTTTAGTTTTTCCTCTCAAGTTGTAGAGACTTTGGCCCTGGCTAATCACCTACATCTTATGTCACTTGTCTCATTATTGTTTATGGTTTGGTAGTTGTTTGATGAAAAAGAACACTATAATAATATAAGTTAAAGAAGAACCTAATTTAAACAAGTAAAAGGAATTCACAAGCAGTTATCATCAAAGACAAATCACCTAATATTCATGCCCTAGATTTCTCAACATAGAATCAGAGCTAAGGTAACAAATCAAGGAAGGGAATCTCATCAAGAGATACTCGAGAATTCATGGATTGGATCTCTTGAAGGTCATCAAATAAGATCTGACAAATGATCTCATTCTAAAAGTATCTTGAAGTTAAGATATACAAGGAAGTGTAAAAACCCTAGATCGAAGAAAAAGTCTTCACCATAAGAAGCCTTGGGATCCTCGCTCGAGTCATCATCAAAGAAAAGGACCTCAACGACCCTATCTCTACTCAAGAAAGGGATGACTTGGATTTGAATCATATTGAAGACTACTCATCCAAGGGTAGATAGATCAAGGGCATTGTCATCATCAAAGATATCAAGGAAATCTCCCTCTCTTCGAAGCAAATGATTTCATCTCAAAAAGAATATCCTTATCCTTGAAGAATATCATCCAAGAAGTATCGATATATCATCAAGAAGTCATTAATCATCATCACCAAAGGGATCAAATTGAAGAGATAATCTTATTTTGACAAGTATGTATCTTTATTTCTGTAATTAAATTTAGTAAAATGACTTCATTTTGTAAGAAGAAAAACAAGTTGGTTGGGTCATCAAACTTCCTTGCATGGAAAAGGAGGATATACTTAGTCCTCAAGGGAAATGAATTTATTGATCATGTCAATGGAAAAGTCTCCAAACCATCGAAAGGGAAAGCACTATCTAAATATGTCAAAAAGGATCTAAGGGCTCAGAGGATTCTTATATAGTCCATCAAGGATTCCCTCATCCCCTATATAGTATAGTTGGAGACATAAAAATGGATATATGATAAGCTACTAGAACTATTCTATGAAAGAATGCTAGGAAAAATCCTATCAGTAATATCTCATCTATGCAAATTGAAAGCATCAAAATATGAAGGGATATCTACATGTCTCACAAAAGCATATCTAGTAAGGAATCAACTTCAATATCTAGGAGAGGTGACATCTGATAAATAATTATTACCATTTTTCTAAATGTTCTAACTGTTGAATAGGGAAACCTTGTATCAAAGGCCTATGAACAGGAGAAAGATATCCCATTCAATAATTTTTGGTCACTATGCAATATTGAAGAAAACAAGTTGAAGGAAGAAAGTGATACAAGATTAGATGAGCAGGGTCAAACATTTATTTTCATGTCAAGAAGAAAAGGCATATTTGGCAAGGTTGGTCCTCGAGAAAAGAAGAAGATCAATATGTCATAGATCCAATGCTATGGATGTCAATATATGGGCACTTAAAGGGATAATTTCCTAAGCTCAAGGAGAGAAACGAATGAATAAGGGAAGGATCCCACATCATTGAAGCAGTGGAAGAAGATGAAAAGAAGAAATTCAACATGGAGGAAGTAAAAGATATTTACTATTGTTAAGATAGGTCTTCCTCACCTAAGTTCTTTTAAAGCTCATGTTGTAAAATAAAACTATCATGGTAGGAATCATTAGAAGCATGATAGTATGCATCATGTTAGGATATGGCATCATATAAGCATACGATTGAAAGAAAGATCTCATGACATCATCATAAAGAAGCCTGAAATATCACTGAAATAGAAGTCTATGGTTGTCATGTATAGAAAAGTCATGCTCTTGGTAACCTCATTAGAAGCATAAGTAGTACTTATGGGAAAAGGAAAGTCATATAGCATAGAGCTCATCATACATCATTCAAAAGGAGCATTTGTAGGATGAATATGATCAATATCCTCCATTGGAAGGTTCACCTCTTGAAGAAGCAAATGTCTTGCCAGGAATTCCAACCTATATGCGATTCATGGAATGATGGTATGATGTAGAAAGAAGTGAAGTGGGTCAAGGGATTGAAGTTATTCTAATCAAGGAAGTTGTTGAAGGAAGTCTAGATGACCTTAAAGGATAATGAAGTATGTATGCTCATATTTGATACAATAGAATCATGTCATATAATTTCAAGTAACATGGATAAATTCTCTATCTCGAGAACATAATCAAAAGGAAGGATCTCTTCCTTTGAAAGGATGTAGGAAGGCATGGGTCACACATTTCCTAGATGAAATTAATCTAATATGTCCTCATATGAAATGTGAGGTGGTTGACAATATTTGTAAGAACTCTAATTAAAAGCTCCTGGAAAGGAAATGTACGAAGAAAGAAAGAGATCATGAAATATGAAACTCTGGAGAAACATACCAATATCCAAGGACTAATATATGACTATGATATCTCCATGAAAGATATGAAGCCCTTGATGAAGTCTGAAAAAGAAAGAGACCCTTCACATTATATATCTTTTGGAGATATGTCAATATGTATGAAGGATGTTAATGCTCACATGAAGATGTCATGATGAAAGACCATCACAAAGATAATTTTAATATTCATTTCTTATTTTTTAAATAATATTTGGATGGGATTACGCAGGGTTGCCAAGGGAAGAGTTGTGGATGTCTTTCACAACTTATGCCCATGTAGCAGGATGAAACATCCTTAAGGAAACATGGCATGAAGAAGGAAACATGGCATGAAGGAAGACCAGATATGGACAAATGGATCACCTTCCAATGAAAGTAATAATGACAAGACTAACTCATGGATGAAAGTCATTGATGGTTTATTCCCTACAAAGAAGTCATGAAAGATGTAGACTCTATGACAAAGAAGAAATTCATGAAATCAAAGGAGGACTTCTACAAGTAATTGGTTGTCCCATGATCTCCACTTAAAGGATTGCTAGAAGCAAGTCCCTGGTCAAGAGGAAGCTTGGACAAGTCCCTGATTATGAGGGAGCTTGGGTACATTCCTTTTATGGAATGGATTAGTCATCCCTGGTTAAGTGGGAGTGATAAATATGGCTCTCTAATTCATGTATGATGCACTAGATTAGGACTAACAACCATAAGTATTAGTGAAGGCCACGGGGAAAGATAGACACACCATTTTTGTCTTCACCTGGGAGGACAGAATGGAGCATTGGGTAAACATATGGCATCTGATTCTCTTTGAAGATGAGTTAGGTCATCCAAGATAAGAGTAGTTGTAGAGGACCGATATTCCTTGAGGATTGGGAATCCAAGATAAAAATAGTCTTGATGGAACATACTTTGAGAATTTAGGTAGGGTAAGTTCTGAGAGAGACAATTATGAAAGTGCCGATAAATCATTGGTTTCATCAAAATTTGGCCTTGATCTTGTGGAGAGAGAAAGTGGTTAGTCAACACCTTGCTTTGTGACAATGTTAGATAATATGATGTTATACAAATGGGTTACCAATCTGACTCTTCTTATGAAAATTCTTCATATTGAGAATGTCCAAGCACCTTGTATGGATTATGAATACCTCCCTAGTTAACAAGGAGTGTTGAAATATGTAACTAGGATTGGTCTTCATAATGACATGTGTAATCATTATTTTATGTAATTGATGTAAAGAATAAAATTAAACTATTTTGTAATGCTTGATTCATGGGTTTCATGCTCAAGGAATTTATTTTATAGTTAAGGCTCCCATTGTGAGCCTTTAGGGTTGCTCATCATGTCATAAGCTATAATGATTCAATGTCAAAGGTTGAAAACCCATTTGGGCATAGTATACATTGTAGAAAAAGAAATTGTTTGATTCATTAACCCTCCAAGGCCATGTCACAAGCTTCGCTGAAGTCAACCTACAAAATGGAATAGAGATGATTCAAGAAGAGCACGTCGGCCTAGGCACAAGAACAAGTCGACCTATAACACATGGAGAGACCACTATATATAGAGTGCTCTTAGCTTCACATATGATAAATTTGTTCAAACATTAGAAGAAAGAGAAGGAGTGGGAGAATCACAAGGAGAGAAATATTATAACTAGCAAAGTGGAAGGTAAGAGGAGCAAAAAGGTTTAGCACTATTTTGGGTAATTTCTCTTCACACGTGTGGAAAAAATTAGCGTTTTTGTAGTAGGGTTATAATAGTCCTTAGAGAAGCCATTAAGTAAGCCACCAATCATCATTATTGCTATCTGAATTCTCAAGAAGGAGTTTCCAAGTCAAGTGAAGAAGGAAAGGGTCTCCAAACGACCTCAAATCAACCTCACACGTGTGAATTGCAGAAGCATAGTAAGACCTAGAATTGTAGGATTGTGGTAGAAGGCTGAAATGTTGGAGTAGTTGAAATCTATAGTGCTATAAGTAAAATTGACTATCATTGACTTTTGAAAGAACAAAAAGTAGTAAAGGAGGGTCTTGTGACTTGGTCTTGGAGAGGTTAATAGATCAAGGGTCTAGGTATCGGTATTCATCAATTGAAGTTTCTATAAGAAGGAGAATTTGTTTGGGTTTTCCTCTCAAGTTGGAGAGGTTTTTGCCATGGATGGTCGCCTACATCTTGTGTCTCTTGTTTCATTATTGTTTATGGTTTGGTAGTTGTTTGATTAAAAATAACACTATAATAATCTAAGTCAAAGAAGAACCTTATCTAAAGAATTAAAAAGAATTCACAAGTAGTTATCAACAAAGAGAGATCACCTAATCTTCATGCCCTAGATTTCTAAATAGTTATATGTTGGTTATAAGTATGGTTTATGACAGACTTTGGTTATGGATCTCATCATGATTTTATTAGTACATGAGATGTGAATGAATATATGCCTTAATTATATGATAATGCATCTATTGTGATAAGTCATCAATCCTTCTTTACGAATCTTAGATAAGTATGAGACGCCTATGCTATTTTTATGACTTGTAGATTTCATATTTGTGATATGTTTAATGAAATTCTTGTCATGGATAGTAGGGGTCTATTCAATCCCTTGTACTAATTTTTGAATTACTAGCTTTAATTCATGTTTATTTAATATTTCTTTAAGTTTCATGAAGTTTTGGGCAGTGGCCTGAGTCGTGGCCCTGAAAAAGTGGCACAAAATCTGGGGTCATTGGCACAAAACTACCTGAAAAAGGCCATAGTCACTAACATGCATTGTTGTGGGAGAGATTAGAGGGTCTCATTCACATGCATGGCTTTTCATGGGAGCAATTGGGGGTCTAGGTTAGCAGAAAGATAAGTTGTCTCAGGGGTTAGGCACTTGGAAGAATTGGTTGTCTCCTGAAGGGTCTATAGTGCTTGAGTAAAGTTAGACTGGGTTTATTTTTTTGGTTCCACTTCCTTAAATATACATGGGTAGTTGAATGACATCATAGTAGCCTCTCATCACATGTTTACCCTATTGGACTGGTTAGCTTGGGTAAATGTGGGAGGAGGGTGTTACAGAGTGGTATCAAAGCATGGTTCATCCCTTGGATGGATGGTCAGAATATGTTGTTCATGCATACATGTCAATTACATATGTGTTATTGATGTTTTTGATTTATGTGCTTGTTGTGTATGCATGGTGGAGATCATGGTTGTTGTTATATCACCATGTGAGATTTGATGGTTTTGTTGTTGGATGTGGTCATCGTGAGTGTATGTCAGTTATGCACTTGTTATGCATGTCAATATTTATAAATCATTATGAATAAATTAACATGGTTATAGTTGTCGTGCATGAGATCATGGTGTGTAGTTGGTATGGTCATGCATTGATAAATATTCCAAACATCCGTTTAAGATATAAATAGACTCACCAATTTCCAAAATCCATAAACCTAAAAAAAAAAATTAAAATACATTAATAATAAAATGGTTATATATGTTAGGTAAATAGAAAAATTGGCCTATGAAAAGTGAAATATATTTGAATCAGTAGATAAATGTATTAAACACTTTTCAATATTTTAAATAATTTTATAATTTATGGCTAAAAAATAATTTTTTTATTAAGTTTAAATGATAAATATATCTTAATGTCACAAATATGGTTAATTGTTTTTTATAATTATTAATTAAAACATTTTTGTGCCTAGAAGTGCTCTCTAATCAGATATGGTAGAGATCTTGTAATGTTTTGAATTAGTCAAATTGCAAAAAAATAAAAAATAAATATTAAATTAAATTAAATCTTTATAATTATTAATTAAAATATTTTGACTCCATCAAATAACAAAAAAACAAAAGGCTCACTCTAACTTATAGATGAAATGGTTTTTTTCAAACATTATTTCTAGTTAATTTTAACCAAAATTTGGTAGATATTTTTTAAAACTTTTGTTTAATCGGTAGAAAGCCTAGGTGGTTTTTGAGAGTGCTGAATCTATTTATGCCTTTCAAAATGTATTTTAAACATCAAAAATGTATTTTAAACAACAAAAAATCATGTTCTTGTTTGAAATTATATCACCATTGAAAAAGACTATTTCTTCTAAAGTTAGACTAAGTCAAAAAAGAAACAAAAACAAAACAAAATAAAATAAAAATTAATAGCCCCGAGGGATAGCTCAATTCGTTGAGTTCCCATTGCTAACTACCTTATCAATTGGGAGGTCACCCTTGGGGTTAGGCCAATTAGTAATTATAATTATAAGTAATGTAAAGTAAACATTTTAACAAGGTAAAAAATTAATAATTATAATTATACATAATGTAAAGTAAATATTTTAACAAGATAAAAACAAAATAACCTTAGGAATATGCCCCATATAAAGTAAACTTTTTAACGAGGTAAAAAATTAATAATTATAATTATAGGTAAACATTTTAACAAGATAAAAATAAAATAACCTTAGGAATATGCCCCATGGAAGGTCAGGGAGAGGTGACCTGATTCCTAAGGAAGAGGGATCACACACTAACAACATGATTGATGTTGAAGAAGTAGATATAAGTTGCATACTTTGACAGTGCAACTACAAACATTTTAACAAGGTAAAAATAAAATAACCTTAGGAATATGCCCCATGGAATGTCACGAATATGTGACCTAATTCCTAAGGAAGAGGTATCACACAGTAACAAGATGATTCATGTTGAAGAAGTGGATATAACTTGCATACTTGGATGGTGCAGCTATAAACATTTTAACAAGGTAAAAATAAAATAACCTTAGGAATATGCCCCATGGAATGTCAGGAAGAGGTGCCCTGATTCCTAAGGAAGAGGGATCACATAGTAACAAGATGATTGATGTTGAAGAATTGGATATAAGTTGTATAATTTAACAAGGTAAGAATAAAATAACCATAGGAATATGCCCCATGGAATGTCAGGAAGAGGTGACCTCATTCCTAAGGAAGAGGGATCACACAGTAACAAGACAATTTATGTTGAAGAAGTGGATACAAGTTGCATACTTGGACGATGCAGCTACTGGCCTGATTCCGAAGGAAGAGGGATCACACAGTAACAAGATGATTGATGTTGAAGAAGTGGAAATAAGTTGCATACTTGAATGGTGTAGCTACTGGAAATGGAAATTATAGTGGTGGGGTCGTGTTATATTTACAAGAATCTCATATTTTCAAGTTGCAAAGTGGTTTAGGGTGGGGTTCCAATAATTATGAAGAACTTCTTAGCCTCAAGCTTTTTCTCATGTTTACATCAGAAAAGGACACTCCCTCATTATAGATTTTGGTGATTCAATGATTGTTGTTAATTGGTTCAATGAGATGTAGAACTATGACATTCACACACTCAAGCCTATTTTGGAGGTTTTACATAAATAATTTTTTAATCATTGTCAACACAATTATAAGGAACAGAATAAAGATTTAGACACCCTCTCTAAGGTTGGCACTTCACAAGCCTTGGGAGTTTAAAATATGAGTAACCAAATGAATGGAGCTACCTCATAATATCTCCATATACCCTTCATTAAAGGATTACAAGTTGATGACTCATGATGAATTTTTCTGTGATGTTTCTTTTGATATGGGTACAATGTTTAATTTATTCTGGGGATTATTATTGTACTCACATTTAAGTAGATAAGAGGCAAAATACTAGGTTGCATAGTGTTCTTTAATTAATGGAATGGTTAGATGTAACCTCCACCTTGGTTTCTAAACACTCAATTTCATTTATAAACTAGAAGAGTTTGCAACCACCTGCCAAGATTCCCTCATTTTCATTTATAAATAATAAAGTTTGCAACAGACTGCCAAGATTTAGACTTCTAGTCACTAGAAAATCAAAGTAACTATACATGAATCATAGATACATATGAGATTCCTTTGTGTCCGCGTCACCTTTAATTTTAATAGATATTCCAATATCTATATAGTGCATATTTCTCAGCATTTGTGGAATGAATTGCAAGTGCCATTTTCATTATAAATTTAAACAATGGTATATAGATAAGATTCATGCCAGTGTAGGTTTATATGTCACATTAAATTATTGTACACTTAACCCATAATTGCAATGAAATTGCAAGAACAAGTTGTACAAACTCAGGTATATAACACTATTCAGAGGCCAAGAAAAGTAACTGTAAATAAGTGGTTAATTATTATAATATTGAACTACTATAAATAAGTGTGTAACCATTATAATGTTGAACTTTAATGTCTGGCATTAAACTATTGATTTTGGGGAATCTTTCATTTTCATAGCAACTTCGTAGCAGGTTATTCAACATTGAGAACTTTGAAGTAGGTTTCTATTTATTTGAATTTAGCTTTCTTGCTCTCTCAGATGCTACAGTCTAGTAGCTATTGTCTCATGGTGGTCTCATGGGAACCTCATCTCAAGAAGCTAGGAAAGAGGAGGGGGGTTAAGGGGAAGTAGCCCATGTTCTCTTGCTTACAGAGTTTTTGAGATTTTAAGTTGAACTTTATTTGTGCTTTAGGCATTGTCTTCACATGTATTATATTATGCAATTTTCTTCTATTGTTGAATATGGTTAGAGCTAACAGTATAGATTTTAGGCTAAAATAAAATTTAGATTTCCAGTTGTTAATATATTTACATGTCTATAATTCGGTGGTGTTCTCTATATGATTGGATTTGATAGTTATTTATACTCTTTTTCGACTATGCTAATTTTTGCAATGTTTCTTTTTCAAACATGATTCAGATAAGACACATAGTCCATTTGACAAAGTTGTGTCACTTTTTTGGTTATCACAAATTTCATCAATTAGTTATTTGACACATAGTTTTGTACTTAGCAACACATTTCTATTAATTCTACATAGCATCATTCGCTATTGATAACATGGTTATAGTGCTTCTAAATCCTGGTTTATCGAGTGATTCAGCTATTAATACTTGTTTCAAATAATTGATTTATGTATATTGCATTTGGAGAGCAAACTATTGCATATTGAACATGATTTTTCCTATAACTTTGCTTTTAATTACAAAGTTACATGAGATTTTATTTTCAGTTGTTTAGGCGGGTTGCATCTGCTAGTTTCAAAATGCACATTTGTGACTCAATTATTACCTTTCTAATGATCATTTTATTTGTTTAGTTAATGCTGATTTTTATTTTTCACATGATTACAATGACAAATCTCATAAGGTTAATCAAAACAATCAGGCTCTCACGGTTGCTCCCATATTTATATTGGATTGCCTTGTTTGTATACCTTAAGAATTTCACATCTTTGTTGCAAATATAATTTTGTTGGGATTATTCCTCCTAATTGTTGAAACACCAATAAACCAACTCCAACCTATACATAGAATGTTGAAAATAACTACAATGATTCTGATAAACATTAAACAATTACTTACAATTTTTTGCAAATTATATTGTTAAGAGATTTCTACTTGTAATAACATAATGTGCATATCTGAATTGGAATGAGTCCATTATTTGGACCTTAGGAAGAATATCTAACTTATCTAACTTTATCTTCTTAGATTGTTAATTGTGAAGGACATAACTCGTGTTTATAAGTTCAGACTTGCTACAAATACTTAAAAATATCAAAGAAAATTAATGGCTATAGAGATAAGATCCATGTTCTCTATCTTTTCACATCCAGTAATAAATTGATCTCTTATATTTTTTACACTAGTTAGATGCTTATGTGGATCTGCTAAAATGGAAACCTGTAGAAAATTTTCCATTAAGGAGAGAGACTAAAAATGGACACCTATCTGGTATGCATGTTTCCATGAAAGTGGTGCCACATCAACATCTCAAGCATTCTCTATGTTGAATGATCTCTACACTTTCAACTACATGACATGGGTTAGATATCTTGAGTAGAATCTGTTGGATTAAAACAAGATCATGGAAGAGGAGATTAGTGGCCAGTTATAACTAGTGGCAGTCTCATACTTTAGGAACTAAAAAGGGACAAAACAATAAAATATTTAAGGGGAGTACTCTTTTGCAGTCCTGCATACATTGTCTTTTGTACAAGATCTGCAAAATGTACAACAACTCAAAGCCATCTGACAGCACGAGAAGGCCATACTACAGTATCTTTAGGAAAATATTTGTTTAGTGGTTCTATTGATGATCACTGCCTACTTGATGGGATCCATACGTCAACTTTTCCAATAATATCTCCTAGCCATACCTCTGCTGATAAATACAATTTCAATACTATTAAAGAGAAGATATTTGAAGCCAAGATGACTAATGTTTTCCACTATGGATACATTATTGAATCAAATATTGAAGGGAAGAATTTACTTGAGTTTTTATTCTCTTATAAGCATAGACTTTCTCTTCATATTCATTCTTACTGCAACAAGAAAAGTATGGTTTCTAAATCAAATGCCAAAAAAATCGAAGAAATCCAAAAGACTAAAGTGGAGATTTCGTGTGCAACAAAACATTCTGTCAAAAAGGAAGGGGATCACCAACCCCGGGTAGCTAGAAATGAGAAAGCTAATGACCAAGGTGTTATTGTCAAGACACTTGCATTAAAAAATAATAATAATAATAATAATCTTTGGGTAGCAGAATATCTTACTACAATAGGAAAAATATGACCTCTAAATAAATGCAAAAAAAATGGAAGAAGCCCAAAAGACTAAACTATATATTTCATGTGCAACAAAACATTCTATCAAAAGGAAGGGGATCGAGAGCCCTAGGTAGCTAGAAATGTGAAAGCTAATGACCAAGGTGTTATTGACAAGCCACTTGCATTAAACCAAATTTTAATCTTTGGGGAACAATACCAACATCATATGCGAGCAGCACCATCACAGTAAATAAATTCAGAGATTGGGTTGGGGTTTGAATGTGCTTCACATTCCACAAAAAATAATGCCCCCACGTTGACATAACAAGTTGGCTACGTATTTATACTATTATGTTATTTTCCAAAAGTTCTTACTAGTGGATATGGAATGAGGTAAATAGTGGAGAGATATTTTAAAGATATCAGGATCTTTCTAGTCTTCATGGCATTCACTATGCATCTCTTTTTTTTATGGAAAAGTCATAAGGCTGCAAAGGCCACATTTCCCACTACTCTTGCACTAGCTACAATTCATGATTTCTCTAACAAACAATACTCCAAGTAGAAGGCTTTGCTAATGGTTTTGAGGAGTCTTCTATCAAACAATGGTTCATATGCAAATATCAATCAGGGAAAGGCAATGCAATATTATAACAATCATATAAACTTTTTACCAGTGCCGTTTTTGCTTCGCAGAGACGACCTCCACCATTACTGCTCTCATTTGCTAGGAAAAATTGAAGAAGCCTTTGCAATAGAGTTAGTAGATAACTTGTATAAGCCCATATTGAAAGAAAACTTATAAATGATTCCTACATTCATCATTGAACCTGTCAAGGGTGTTCGAGTCATTCTTGAATGAAAATGTTAGAGACACACTAGCACTCATGTATACCAATACTAGAAAACCCTATGATCACAAAGAAGGGCTAAAAAACAAATATGCATTGTTTCTAAGGACTTCAACAAGTTTTCTTAGTAGCATGAGCTCTCATTCTTCTTGTGTTTCAGTTGTAAATACACTTCCTGATCTTCTATAATAGGTATGGATTTCTCATGTATCGCAAGAGAATGATTGTGAGGTGTCACCTCATCCCTCACATTTAATTGAAACATTCGTACTAATGTCCTCAATTTTGAGTGTTGAGCATGTATAGAAAGCTGAAGCATTTGATCACATGATCAATGTTGATTCTTTGAAGTGCCAATTAAAAACACTTATGCTATCGGATCTAAAAGAGTAATCATGTCGGGATCATGCTTTTCCTCCTATGCTTGGTCAAATTCTGAACTAGCTAGAAGGGACCTGAGTAATGATTTGCCTTGTTTTGTGTTAAAAAGTGGAAAAATGGAAGCTTGGATAAAGAAAATGGCAACCTAGCTTGTTTCTATCATGTCTCTTTATTGTGGCACTCATCATGCTCCTGTAGAAGTCACTTGTCCAGTGATAGATATGTTGGTATAGAAGTAACTTGTCTAGTGATAGATATATTGCTAAAGAATTGTGTAGACTATTTTGATGGTACAACTTTCCATTAGAATTAATCTTGAAATGATGCTTTAGTATTTGTCATCTATAGCTTCTTCTTTAGGCATAGTATGTACATACTCCACAACTTTAACACCTCCATTAGGCACTTTCATTGGATTTGTTCCTTCGCCTTTGACCATATGTGCCTTCTTATCTCTTGAAATAATTGTCTCTTGAGACTTTTATTTTCATTCAAATAGGCAAACAACTTATTTTTTTGGTGTCATGTGGTCTATTTAGTATCTCCTTAAGCATATGTTTGGTCAATAGTGAAGTAATAAAGATTTTAAGATCTCTCTTCTCTTCACACGATGCATTAGAAAATTCATACTTCATTTCTACAATCCTTCTCATAATGACCAACTTTTCCACAACAATAGCACTTGAATTTGATACCTGGGTGAAGTCTCATCTACTAAATGCTTTGAAGTTGTGATCTCTTTGACTTCGTCCCTTGTCTCTTTCTTGATATTTCTTTGTCTTTCAGCAATTATCAAAGAAGCATAAATTAGCTTTATATTAAATTATTGTTTTATGCTATGACCTTATGACATTTCCTTTGCAACATCTAGTGCAATTGCTAGTTTATTTTATTCCAAATGTCCATATACTAACCAAATATGAAGAAGATTTATTGACCAAGACTAAATTACACAATACATTATGGGTAAATTGTGGTGAATTCCATGTAAAGTAGAAAAACCTTAAGTTAACTAAAACCATCAACCTGACTTGGAAATATCAATAAAACCATAAGTTAATTAAAACCATCAACATGACCTAAAAAGATCGATAATGCCTTGAATTATTGGATTGAATGGAATTGCATGATTTGGCTTGTTGCATAGTTGGCACTCAGTGCTAGCTAGTTCTTCATGTTCTTTCATCCCCAATAAGGTTAGGATCAAGCTAGAAACTAAATAGGTGTTTGAGACCATTTATTTATGGGATAAAGTATCTACCTTCATGCAGGGATTTGATTGCTAAAATTAACAAAAACATACATTCTGTAACATTTTTGGTTTTAGACCTATTACCTCTTAAAAAAACACATGCTCTTATTCATTAAACCTATTAATTAAATATCTTAAAATTACAAATATAAACCTAAAGATAATCTCATTCTATATTCTAGAAAAAATTATAATAAAAAATTAAATTATTTTAAAAATTACAACCTGTAAACTAAACAAATTTCAAAAGTAACCTGAAGTAATTTCAAGTAACTTGGCTATAGGGTAGAGTAGAGTTGCTTGTTCTTTGAGGTGCCCTGAAATGTGCTTTCCGACTAGTTATTGAGAAGTTGGAGGTGTTTGGGAACTAAAATACTGTAATAGAATGAGCCTGGAGGGATTTTCCAACTTGGGACATCCTTCACTATTCCACTAGATGCAACAAATCTACTCTCTGATGGCCACCTCTAGGAAGGATATAGTTTATTTAAATAAGTAAGTTCAGTCATTAATTTCTAATGACTGAACTTACTTATTTAAATAAATTATGCCCTTCCTAGTCTAACTAGCCATTCCCTGGTCAATCTAGCTGTTATCATTTTAGCCATTACCTGATCTAGAAATTTGGTCATTAGACATTCTGCCCGATCTATTTATAATGCATAGCAAGATCTCTATGTGATTTTTACCGAAGATTCTTCTCAAAAAAAAATATTAAATTAAAAAAAATATTATAAATAATTATAATAATTAATTAAAATAGTTTGACTCCATCAAATAACATAAAAATAAAGGCTTACTGTAACTTATAGATGAAATGGTCTTTTTCACAACAGTTTTTCTAGTTAATTTTAACCAAAATTAGTAGATATTTTTTAAAACTTAAGTTGTTTAATTTGTAGAAACCCTGGGGTTTTTTAGAGTGTTGAATCCATTTATGCCTTCAAAAATATATTTTAAACAAAAAAAAATCACATTCTTGCTTGAAATTAGATAGATGAAATGGTTTTTTTCACAACATTTTTCTAACCAAAATTATGTAGATATTTTTTAAAACTTAAGTTGTTTAATCTCTAAAAAGTCTCAAGGGCTTTTGAGAGCATTGAATCCATTTATGCCTTCAAAAATATATTTTAAACAACAAAAAATCTACTTGGTAGCCAAAATAAAAACAAAAACAAAGCAAAACAAAATAAAAATTATACATAATGTAAAGTAAACATTTTAAGTAAGTAAAAATAAAATGAAAATAACCCTATAAAAGTAAAACAATAATAAAAATAAAAATGACCCATGGTATTGAGAACCTATAGTATTCATGTGGAATATAGCTCATTTAAAGGGGGGATGGAACATCTTAACAAGAGATTTAATCCCTCTAGAGTCCTTGTTAGATCTAAGATGAATCTAGGCTAGTTATTTTATGATCTTTAACTTTTTTTTTATTATAATAAAAAAATAGTAGGAATCAAACAAAATTAATAATATAATAATATTTGAAATAAGTAATTAGGTTGATGATAATGTTTGGAATTTAAGAAAAAAGAATAAAACATAAATGAGATTGTGTATTCCTAGTTGTTAAAAGATAAAACAGTAATAAAACGTCTGGAAATTGGTTCCCTGAAAGGGACTTACATCACATAAACAAACTCCTTCCTTAGATTCAAACAATTATTCAAACTAATGTTAAAAGATATAGCAATAAAATTCTTGACTAACGCATTAATGAAGGTCTCAAGTATGAGTCACCAGTCAATGATACACCTTAGAACTCATCTACTCCAAACTCTTTAATTGTGGACTATTTGAATTTAGCTCAAGCAAGTGTCTCCCCTTCAAATGGGGTGATAGGAATTTGCTTCCCATGTGTTTTAGTTAATACCCTACCGCCACTACCCAACCATGTTTGAGGTATTAGAACAAATGGAAACATAGGAGGCTCTCCATAATATGTAATGGTTATAATAAGGGTGGTTAGGGTTTGGATGTTTATTACCATAATGATACCCCATAAGATGTTTCTTTCAAACTCATAAAGTGATTTTGAGAAGCCTCTTTGGGACCTCCTACCATTATCATAAAAAAATGGATAGCATAAGGCTTAGATTTGTTTGGAATTGCTCTCTAAATCGAGGCTACTTTAATCCACTTCACTATGTAAGTCATCTCCACTTGTTTGTCCCCCTATTACTCCATGTGAATGGTTTGATTTTATAGGTCTTTCTATCCTTTTGGTGTTGTGGAACCCCTCTTAATAGTGCATCAATTCACTTTTCTATTTTTTCATGACCTTCTCATGCCCACTACCTTGTCCTACCTTAATTTGAGTTCTCTAGTGTGTTCCCTCTACTTTTTGGGTAGAAAAACACTCCTTTATTAATCCCTTGCCTTTTTTCTCTCTCCCCTCATGCATACACAAGTATGGTTCATCTAAATTCTAGTTGTATAGGTTGTAGGGGACTAAAAAACCATATGGTTACTCATGCCTAATAGGGTGTTAAAGCACTTACTACAATGTATTAGAAACAAACACAACCAAGGGCTCTAGTATAAATAAAAACTGTAGAGGTAGAAGCTAACGTGGAAAGGATTTGTATTCATGCTGATGGAATTTAGGAACATGTGACAAATTGGGTCAAATATATTAAAAGCACAAGAATAAAGAATAATAAGTACCTAAAAATAATGGACTTGTACTAGAAGATCAAGATTATCATAGGGAAAGTCTTAGTTGAAAGAAATGAGGCACACTATGAAATCTTGCTTCTCCTAGATGCCCTAAAAATGCAGGCTCCATAACTTAATCATGTGGTCTCGATACTAGCTAGGAAAACAACAAGCTTGGAGTTTGTATCCTATGAGGAGAATGCTAGAATCCTAAAATAAAACTTCATTATTATCCCTCCATTTAATATGCATAGGTTTCTAGTTTTCTTATTTATATATGTAAGTAGCAATATTACTACCAAGAATCAATATAATACTATACTATCTAGCAATTATGTTGATAGGATAAATTTCTTTTTGGAAAAAATTTGGTCTTGTGATAACTTTGCTGGAATGAGGAATTATTGGGGGGGGGGTTGAACCAATAATAGTGAAGTTATTAAAATTTAAGCTCAATTATTATATTTCCTTTAACTTCTACCAGTTATTTGTAACAACATGCAAACTACAATATACATGTATAATAAAGCAAACCATTTACATGAGCACACAGTTCATCAATTGAGCACATACACATATTGACACAAGTACTTTTACATGGAAAACCAAAGGGATAAAATCACCAATATATTTGTTATTATGATGTAAATTAAGCACCCACTTAATTACATCATGTTATTTGTGAGCACCCACTCACAGGAGGCCCCAACCCCCTTTAAATAGAAATTCACCTCTTTGCAAGAGGAAACAACTTCTTATGAATGTAGGCCACTACCTGCTCTAGCCATTGTTCAACTTTTCATATAATTTTCAAATTGAAAAGAGAGGCCTATACAAATGATCAAAAATATAAACCTTGATCTAATGTTGTGCAAAATCCTTCCCTTCAGCTCTATAGTTCCACTTATCACTTACTTCTTCACTGCTTGACAATCTCTAATCTTAGCCCTATGCTCTACTGTAAATATAATTAATTCTCAACATAATTATTTCATTCCCCGCTTTTCCCAATGGAAATCTTGGGTTTTGTTCTTCTTCTCCACAATGGTCGATGTTGTCTCTGTTATCATCATGTCATCTTTGTTGTCTCTACAGTATCTGTAGTCTCTACTTTCTCTACTATCAGTGTCGAAAAGCATGCTTCTGCATGGATCTCCATATTATTATTCCATCAAAGTGTAAAGCCATTGTAACTGTATTAAACTATAAAATGGGATTTATTTACTTAGCTAACATAGTCGCATTAAATTACAGATTGGGCATTAGAGTGTCTCCTCATACTAAGAAACAAATCTTAGTCAACCCTACACACTCAACAGGTACGCGTATTGAATTTTTCCTATGAGAATAACTTGGCCCTCCATTCCTCTTAAATGCCCATAGGGATCATATTGTACCTTAGGGATGTCTCTCCTTTTTTCTTTAGTTGCAGCACACCATCAGAGCCCATAAATTTGCTAGTATAGTGTCCCTGGTCCATCTTCTTCAATTAATTCCTCGTGGCATGAAAGTGAGAACAAAGGAGACTTGTTTCATCAGTCACCATTAATAGAATGGAACCAAACTCTGTGTGCACATTTACTTCACCTACCAACTCATTCATCCTCTGAATACTATGCCCTAGAGATGCTACTGAGTTCGAGGCTTGGATGCCCTGGTACTTGTAACATTTTTTTGAGAACATTTCATAAGAGTTACGGGCTTTCGAGCTTGTCGGCATGACCCACTAGTTTGTACCACTAATAATTCGTTTTCGACTTGTTTCATAAACATATGTCTACAGTGCCTTTTTCTTTGTTATTATCCTAAAGTCTTATGGTCACCAAACACACACAAACCACCCCTTAGACATCCATTTGGTCCCCACTCATATACATACGTATTTTTAGAGCTAAAGCCTGTATGACCACATGCCTATAACAATTTATAAAATGAATTTCCTATTCTTTACAAGCTTCTAGGCTTCTAACCTGGCCCACCTATGCACTCTAGTGGCTATGCCACTCCTTTCCCTTTGTGTTTTGTTATTGCAAATTCTAAGTCTGGCCCAATTTCCACCTATCGACATCCTATATGCCATATTGGACTCTGCATATCAGCCCAACTCATATATATGTATATGTATATGTATATGTATATATACATATATATAGATTTATATATATAATCTATTTATATTTATATATTATATAATATATATATATAGATTTATATATTATATATATATATATATATATTATATATTATAGTGGTGATTTAGAGCCCAAAGACACACTTTCCCATAACACTTTTAAATAAATGTTCAAGCCTTCAGGCTTTTGGGAACTATTCTCACTACCTCAGGTCAATGTGATCCCATAATGCTTTTAAATAAGCCTTCGGGCTTCTGAACCTTTCATGGTTTCGGGCATTGCTACTTATGGCTTAAATATCCTTACTTTGACTAACTATAACTTTTGATCCAGAGGGCCATTGTAGACTTCCACATACGGTTGGAAAGATATTTCCAATAACTTTCTAACTGTGCAACTTCCATGAGAAAAGGAGCTGATATTTTAAGAAATAATCTCCTCCAAAGTCTAAACATCCCTAGTCATCGTAGTCATCTTTTTATGGCTTCTCCACTAAGCCTGCTACTATGATGATTCTCTATAAACTATTGTAGAAGCCATGGGACTTCTCCTGAATAGCATGCTCATCAATACCAACGTTTGTTGCCTCTAACCTCAATGCTAATCTAGTTGACATCAATGCCAACGTATTGAGTTTCAATAACCATTCAGATAATGCCAACTATCCAACAATCTCCCCTTTGGCATTGATGACAAAAAACCAAGCTCCCTCTTAAAACCAAGCATGGTTTTCTTCATTGTCATTCTTCCCCTTGGAATTAGTAATCTTTTCCTCATTTTTCATCAATGGGAGAGGATCCTTTTGAAGTCTCCCCCTTGAAACACTGCAGCCTACTCCTTAATTGATCCTTCAAGCTGAGTAGCTACCAATATTCATTGTAATTGAGTCATTTGGGAGGAGGTGTCACAAATCCTATTTGATTTTGGATATACAAAAAGGGCTCACATGCAAGTGGCTTAATGAATATGTCTGCAAGTTGTTCTTTAGTGACCACATATTCAAGTCGAACAACACTAGAAGCAACTTGTTCTCTTAAGAAATGAAACTCTATAGGAATGTGCTTGGTCTTTGAGTGCATGAAAATATTCTTATAAATATTGATAGCACTAGTGTTGGCACACATGACTGGAATTGAATGAGTAAACTCTATCTTAATATCCTTCAAGGTTTATTTCATCCAGAGAATTTGTGAGAAACAAGTGGCAGCTACAATATAATTTTCATTAGCAGTTGATAGAGAGATGGGGTCTTGTCTCTTGCTGACCTGAGACACTAATAAATATTCTAGAAATAATGTTGCACCAAAGGTGCACTTCCTATCATCAATGTTGCATGCCCATTCATCATCAGTACAATACTTTAATTTAAACTCTCTGATTCGAGCATACCACAACCCGTAGTTTTTTATAGCTTGCAAATATTTGAAAATCCTTTTGACAACAATGACATGACTTTCATAGGGGTAGGATTTAAATATAGCCACGAGACCTACTACTTGCATGCTGTCTGTTCTAGATGTTGTGAGGTACAACAGGATACCTATCATTGATCTACATACTATCTTATTTATCATAGGTGCCTTACCTTCTTTGAATAACTTATAGCTTGTAACCATGGGCGTGCTAACCATCTTGCAATCTTCTAGGCCAAATTTATTCAAAGTTTCCCATAAGTATTTGGATTGGGAGATGAAAATGTTATTGGGTTGTGTTATATTATTTCCACAACTAGCCCACATAGTTAGCTGGGGGGTTAGAAGAGGGGAAAAGCCCCCCCTTTTGTTGCATTGATTGCGTAGCTGGGGGAGTCACAAGGGGTTTGAGGACTACTGGTAACCCTACTCTATGGGGTCCGGGGCAGTGCCCTATAAAATTTTGTTTTTGGACCCTATATTAGGTTGGGTGGACCTAACTATGGTTTTGTGCATGATTTTTCACACATGGTTTTGGATACGATGGTTTTTGGTCCATGGTTTTGAACGCAATGGTTTTCGGTCCATGGTTTTGGATGCTTTAGCATGTATAAATCTGTATTGTAACATTGAAAGGAATATAATGAAAAATCAAGCTGGTAGTCCTGGTTTTGGGATCCAGGGGAAAATCTATGTGTATATGTGTTTTGTTTGTTATTCTCTCGCATTGTTTATTTTCTATGTTTTAGAATTTGTATGTAGGTAATTTCTGTATAGGGTTAAAAACCACATTTGGTATCAGAGCTATTTTGGCTTCAAGGGGACACCTTTGTTGCTGAGGGGTTTCACTCAGGCCTGTGGTAGACCCTGTTTAGTGCGAGATCTATGAGATCGATTCTGATAGTGAAAGAAGATGGCAAGTAGTGGAAAGATAGAGATCGAGAAATTTAATGGTCAAAGTTTTGAGTTGTGGAAACTCAAGATGTAGGATCTGTTGGTGGATAAATATCAGTGGATCGTGGTAGATCTGTGTACTAAACCAATGGGAGTGTCTGATGAAGAATGGAAGAAGTTGGATTGGAAGGGAAAGGGCACAATACGATTATGTGTCTCAAATTTAGTATTGTTGAATGTATCAGGGGAAGCTACGACAAAGGCTTTGTGTGATAAGTTAGGGACTTTGTACCAATCTAAGTCTCTAGTAAATAAATGTTTCCTACGGAAAAAGTTTTATAACCTGAGGATGAATAATGGAGACTCGGTGACAGAGCATCTGAATGCACTTAATACTATGGTAAGTCAATTATTATCTGTTGATATTAAAATTTCAGATGAAGATAAGTGCATCAATTTGTTATGTTCTGTACCAAATTCGTTGGATAGTCTCGTTATTGCAATAGGTAACAATACAATTGCCTTGCAGTTTGATGAAATAGTCTCATCCTTGTTGATGAAGGAGATAAGACGAAAAAATATGGAGAGCCAGAATGGTGATTCCTTGTTTGTACGAGGATAGTCCCAGAACATAAACAAAAATAAGTCATTGAGTGGGAGATCTAAATCTAGAAGGAGATCTAAATCTCCAGGAAAACCTGTAAAGGTGGTGTGCTGGAAATGCGGAAAGGAAGGGCACTACAAAAGGGACTGTAAATTTAAAGCTCCTGGTAAAGGAAAGGGATCTAATGATGCTCCTTATGTAGAGGTGAAAACCACCTCAGATGAAGGTGGGGATGTGTACCTCGCTTCTTCAAGTACACATGTAGATCATGAGGCATGGTTGATCGACTCAGGTGCATCCTTTCACTTCACTCCCCATAGAGAGTGGTTCTGCGAGTATGAGAAATATGATGGTGGTGATGTCTTCTTGGGGGATGAAAGGAAGGCTAGAATCATTGGTCGCAAAAAGTAAAGTTGAAGTTGCAAGGTGGAAGGGTTAGAACACTTCCGAGTGTTCTGCATATTTCTACATTAGCCAGAAATTTGATTTCTATAAGTAAGTTGGATGATGCAGGTGTCAAAACAGTGTTCAAGAAGGATACCTGCAAGATGGTTCAAGGGGCACTAGTAATTATTCGGGGAGTTCGAATTGGAACTCTGTACAACATGAAAGCTAGCACTATTGTTGATGGGTGCAATAGTTCCGTGGTTCCTGAAAGTGGACCAGAAAATCTAGTGGTCTTTGGAGAGAAGACCATGTTGTGGAATCAAAGGCTTGGACATATTGGAGAGAAGGGCCTTTGAATACTTCATGGTAAAGGTATGGTAGAAGGTATGAGTAATAACTCTTTGGATTTTGATTTCTATGAAATTTGTGTATATGGGAAGAAGAATTAGGTGAGTTTCCCCTCTGGTGGTAAGAGGGTGAAACATATATTAGAGCTTGTGCACAGTGATGTGTTTGGACCTATGAAGGTTCCATCACTGGGTATGTATGTGTACTATGTATCATTTATATATGACTTCTCAAGGAATACATGGATATATTTCCTTAAGAAGAAATCTGAAGTCTTTGATAATTTTAAATAATTTCAGGCTCTGGTGGAAAACCAAACAAAGAAGAAGATAAAGGTGCTAAGGAAAAATAATGGTGGAGAGTTTTTTAGTAAGGAATTTGATTAATTTTGTAAGAAGTGTGGTACAGCATGGCAGAATACTACTCCATATACACCTTAGAAAAATGGAATTGCAGAAAGAATGAACAAGACGTTGATGGAAAGGGCAACAAGCATGCTCAGTGGTGTCGGGTTGGGATAGGAATTTTGGACAGAGGCGGTGGAGACAACATGTTACCTGGTCAACAAATTACCTTCATTAGCATTGGAGGATAAGACTCCACAAGAGGTATGGACTAGTAAGAAACCCTCTCTTTCACATCTGAGGGTATTTGGATGTGATGCATATGTACATGTTCCAAAGGAGAAATGAACCAAGTTGGATATTAAATCTGAAAAGTGCATCTTTATTGGGTATAAGGATGGTTTAAAGGGCTATAAGCTTTGGAAACCGGTAACAAAGAAGGATGTGATCAGCCGAGATGTGGTGTTCAGAGAGGTGAAAGATGTTATTAAGCATGAAATCCAACCAAAGGAACTGAAGAAGATAGAGTTTTAGCTAAAGGAGGAAGAATCAGAGTCTAGAGCAAAGGAGGAATCAAAAGATGAAGAGCCACAAACTCCGGGTGTGAGAAGATCAGTTCGAGAAAGAAGGCAGCCAAAAAGGTATAGTCCATCTACTTTTTGTTCAAATTTTTCTTTATCTATTACTAATGATGATCCCAGAACTGTGAAGGAAGCAATAGATTCAAAATGATATCTTTGCACAAAAATGGGGCTTGGGATCTAGTGGAGTTTTCAGCTAG
>APFE031035076.1:1823-22433 GCA_000404065.3 Pinus taeda | reverse complement strand
CTTTCTTGCTGGAGGATGATGCTGGGTCAGAACATATGGTTGTAATCCTCTTGCTACTTTTGATCTTAATAAAGCTATTCAAGTTTTCCTCCTTATTCTTGTATGTTTCATTGTATATGCATTTGTATGGTTAACACACATCTGGTCCTGTGTTATTTATGAATATAGATCTTTCTTCTTTGATAGTAGTATGTTGCTGTGATTGCACAGGTTCTCTTTGAACCTGGGCAGATGAAGAAGAAGCGGCAAAGCTCTATCAGGAAGGAGAGGAATCAAACAAGGAAATCAAGCGCAAGACTAAGGTTGGTCTCCTTTTGTTCCACTCTTATCTATTTTCATAAAGGAAAATGAAAGTAGACTTTACTTGTTTGTTTCTAAGATAGCTACTAGTCTTAGTGGGAATAGCAGTATCTGAGTGGACACTATTCCCGGTAACACCTATCACCCCAACCCAATATATATGTCGTCGATTGTAATGTGTCGACACTCCGCCGATCACCGATTATATATCGCCGATATGAATATCGGCAAAGCCACCATATATCATGAAGATTATTATGCCAATCGCCATGCCGATCGCCAATTAGGAGTGCCATCGATATAGATATCAGTGAAACCACATAAATCGTGTAGATAACGTCGCCAATGCCCATGTTAAGCGCTGATTTCCAGGGCCGATCGTCGATTTTAATGCACCGATAATGTAGTAACAACAGGGTTTAAGGGGCAAACCACCCAATGCAGACCCGACCGCAATTAATGTATCATTTCTGGTTTTAAAAGAAACTATGATATATTATTTTGGGAGGGGCGGGGTTTGACCGCCCAACCTCCTCCCTATTAACCAACGATTTTTACCAATCCTCCTAACCCATCACCTTGGTAAATCTGCTAAAGGCCTTCTTTATAAATGCTGATTTTTTACCTCTGCACAGAGTTTGAGGAGGCAAAGTACGGGCATGCTTTTCGAGGCAGGTAATTAATATTTTAATGTAGGAACCATGAATTTTGTAGGAGGGCAAAATTTTCACTTTGTCAGAAATTGACAAATTTTATATGGATTTTACACCTCTCATCGCCACGAACACAATGGTGTTGTTCGTTTCTTCACCAGAGTTCTGAATTTTCGTTCATTTCCAGAATGCACATGTAACCATGATTTCAGCGAAAATAGGGAGTGGAACCATGAGCCATGAAATTCTCCCAAGGAGGTAAAATTTTGACATTTCAGAATATAGTTAAGTTTATACTTGTTTTTCATGGTTTTCCATAGGGATTGCAATGGTGTGATCAGATTCACCATCCGAGTTGCAAATTTGTAGTCCATCCATGGAGCAGAATCTTTGAGGAATCCTGGGGGAATCTAAAAGATTCCTTGAGCCCATAATTATCAACTTCGCAGAATTCAGATTTTGGATAGTCAATTCAACACTACTAGATGCCACAAATTTGATGGTCTCTTTAGATTTCTTATTCTCTCATTTCTTCTTCTAGCCACTTTTCTAAGTGCCAACGCAAATGTCCACATTCATGTGAGAGCAGCCATCTTCATATAATTGATGCCTTGAAATCGGTGGTTCGAGCAGCTTCAGCAGTGTGACATCCACTTCTTCAGATGGACCTTGGTTGTGAGGTATATGATGTGTTCATGTACTTATTCTTTCTGCATTATACTGCACAGATCATTGATTGATGTTGATTCAGGATCTTGTTTATTACATGTTGTCATGATTCCTTACTTGATTTGATGTGGAATCCTCTATGTGATGTACTTGCTATCATAACTCTTCATGTTATGTTTTGATATTCCTTGTTGTATGATGTTGGGATACTCTTGTTTTCATCATGCATGTTTTGTTTTGACATCTCTTTTGTGCCATGTTGGCGGGATGTTCATCATGCATGTTTTTGTATCATACTGATAGGAGTCTTTTGATTGAGAGTTCTAGTTGTGGAACATCTCTTAGAGCCACTCCTACGTGAGGGCATTTTTCCTTGTATGATCGCGACATCATCTCTTGTGTACATCACCATTATTGACAACACTTAATGTAGCGGCCTACACCATCTTGACACCGGGGCCCGGAGACGTAATCTCTCCTAGACGAACTCTGTTATCAATGCTTATGTTTTCATGTGTTGATCATTGTTATGTTCCTCTTCTTTTTTGCATGCAGATGTATTTGTTAATGTTCTTTTAAAAAGCAATTTTGACACATCATGAAAGTAAAAGGTCTCGGAAGGGTCCTTCTTCACACCCAGACCTGGACCAAGCGGTATCAGAGTGGTCTTTGTGTTGATGTGAATTGCAGTGTGAACAATGACAGAGGATGAAAGAACGATGTATGAGACCATGCTTGACATTTCCAAGAGAGTGGAAATCATGTATGAAACTCTATAGAAAGAGATAGAGGAAAAGGAGTGATTGCAGCTTCAGTTGCAAGCCATAGAAGAGGCCATGGAAGAACTGAAGAAAAAAACATAATCTTTAAACAAAGAATGATGAATTGAAGATGCACCTACATGAAGAGAAAAAGGAAAAAGAAGTTTGCTACGACAGTTGCAAGCAAAGGACGAGGCCTTGGAGAAGCTGCAGCATAACCCATGTGAGGTAAAAAGTAGTTCTCCATCTTCATGCATGGTTCCTGATGATGATTTCATTGTGTTTGAAAATCACACCACGGGAAATAGATCCAAAATGTTAAAAAGAATAAGGTATGAAGGAAAAGGATTGGGTATTAATGACCAAGGCATTGTCAACCCCATCAAAGTAGAGGAATTACCTCATCAGGTAAGACTTGGGTATTGATGAGCCCTGGAATTGGGTAACTTATTGGGCTCATTTTGCCTAACTGTTCTTCGTCAATCCACCATTTTTCATAGTTTATGCGTGATTTTTTAGTATATTTATGTTATTTGAACGAATGAGGATAGTCACTTGACCAAGAAGGCTAACACGTGGTTAATGCAAATTTTTGGACAAATTTTGGACCAAGGGCAAGCAATTATGAGCCAGATGGTAGAGAAGCATGAGGGAACAAGGGTGAGGATTATTAGGAAAGGTGTCCCCTAAATTAAATGGCCCCTTCCTCGAAATATCCACCCTTAGCTCGGAGTTCAGCAGGCCACCGAAAAGGATTCCCAAGGGCAGCCGAGCAGTCTTGTCTAAAGTGGCTGATCACTGGCAGTTTGAGCAGCCGAGCCCCTTGAGTTAAGGAGGGCTATTGGAGACCCTCGTAGTGCATAAATAGGAAGGCTTCCAGCCTTCGTAGGTTACTTTTTGAACAGTTGTATTTTGCACTATAGTGCTATTAGTTTTCAGCTCATTTTGTAGCTGCTGCTGTACAACTTTCATTGTGACATGGTTATTCTTGAGTAATGGAAAGTATCTCTATTTGGCATCAGTTCTGAGTTTTTCTTAGGAGCTTGTAGCTCTTGGGGTTGGGCCCAACCCAAGTGCCAAGGCTTCCTTTATGTACTGTTATTTTTTTTTAGTATCTTTGCAAAATAATTTCTGTTAAGTAGATTAGAATCTTGCTTGGTTACCTAGATCATTGTTGATGATTAAAAAGGATTTTCATGTTTATATTGATTTGATAGGTTAATAACAGAGAATATCTTTAGAAAAAAGGCTCTCAAGCACCTCTAATCTCACCTCTCCCTCAGTGGGACCATGAACTGGGACCAAGGTGACCTTGTTGCCACCAAAAACATTGTCTTTGCTTCATCATGCAATTATTAGTGTTAGATTCTCATTTGCAGAAGTTGATACCAGTTGTGGTTACATGCTCAAGTTCATGATTGCTTAGTTGCATAGTTATTTCAAGTGATTTCATTGCAAATAAACTTCTGTTCATTTTCTTTGTTGTTATCTAGGTCGGATTAGGTTAAAGCAACTAGGTCCTTGATTTTCCAAGTCTTTGTTTGTTTAGTTTGAGAAATAACTTGCAGAGCACCTGTAATACTTCTCTATCTACCCATACTCCATCAATCCTGCCTGATCCATCCTCTGACTCGGATTCTTGCCTTACGTTTGCCACATTCACTCGCTTTGCCCTAATTTCCATTTTTTTGTGCAACATTGCTCTACCCCTCCTTGAACAAATCCAACCATCCTCACCACTCCTCATCTCCATCCACCAAGTCCCGGACCTCCTCACACATCTCACCTCCATACCCACTTCTTCACCTTTCTTCCTCCATCAACCCTCCAAAATCCCCTTTCTGAACATCCTGTAGAAATTACAGAACATCATGTAAAACCCCTGCAGACTTCCTGTAAAAGCTCACGAAAGCGGTTTCTTGATAGCCAAACTTGGAGAAACTCTCTGGAAGGGTGCTAGGGACCCCTTAGTCCCTCTTCGAACCTTCCCAGCCTCCTGCAAGCATTTCTTCTCGCCAATACATCTCTGCACAGTCAAAAACATTTAAAGCACATGCATGATAATTCTGACAACTTATTCAAAAATACAAAAAGATGTTTTCTTCAAATTTTACTATAGAAGTAGCTTAGACACATGTATTTTACCTTCCTAGAATTCAATGGCATCTCTCTCAGTAATTTGCATCCTCTTTCTTGCTTCAGTCGGGCTAGCTGGTAAAATTAGGGTTTGCATTTCCTTTCAGCTTTTCAATTTCTTTCCGCAAGTATATTAGCTTCCTTTGGGTTAGCTTCCATCCATCAGTTAAAAAGCTTCTTCTTAGAGCTCATAGAAGTTGGCTTAAGCTCCTAGCGGACTTGTGCCAGCTGACCAAGTGACAGCCGCGGTAAGAGCTAGTACTTGTGCATACAGCACCGTCGTTTCCAAGTTTGTTACGAACTACCGGGATGATAAAAGTAAAGAAGGGAGACATAGGAGTTGGAGCATTATTGCTGCAATACTGGAGCCCACCATTCTTTTTGGCGCCGTTGCTGGGGAAGCTTCAGAGTATTTGTGATTGCTGCTTTTCTTCTATTTTCTACTACAACCTTTTGTAAGTAGTTTATTTCATTTCCATTCTGCAATTTCATTTCCGCAAAAGTAGACTAGACATTTCCTGCTTTCCTAGACTAGCATTTCAATTCTACAATCATAGATTAGCATTTCAATTCTGCAAGCGTAGATTAGCATTTCAATTCTGCAATTCCAATTTTGTAAGTGTAGCCTAGCATTTCATTTTTGCAATTTCATTTCACCAAAATAGATTAGTCCTTTCCTGCTTTCATTTCAATTCCACATTTTCATTTCAGCAAGATAGATTTTAGTTAGTTGCAATTCAATCTATTTCAGTTTTGCTGGTACAAGAAAAAAAAACAAAAAAACAAAAGTAACCAAAAATCTTTCATTTCATGCCTCGTAGGAACAGAGACAATACCGGAAAATTCTTACCCAACACCCCCACTACATCACTGAGTCACCCTTCTCTCTTCTTTAGTGGCCGTGATCCAGAAGAACCTATAAGTGAACCTCAAGAGATATACGAAGATCCTATAACAGAAGAAGAGCAAGAGAACATCCCTCTTAAGACCATGGCTGAACACATAAATGGTATAGGAGATGACGAGAGAATAGAAGGTGCCTTTCCCATCTGAGAGACCAACGGGGACATGAAAATGAAGAACATAAGTCCCTCAGCCTTACCTCACTTCCATGGATTGACCACTAAAGACCCTGATACCTTCCTATTTGAGTTCATTGTCCTTTGTCGGACTTATGACTATACAGAGGACGAGCAAAAGTTGAAACTCTTTCCTTCTACCCTCAAGGATGCAGCACTACGTTGGTTCATGGGGTTACCTGGAAACAGTATCACCACTTGGGCTCAAATGCAACAAGCTTTTAATAACAAATACTAGGACTACTGTAGGACTATGAGGAAAGGTTCCAACTTAGTTATAAACAGGCCAGGTGCACACTTGACCCTGAATCTCTGAAGCTGGTTCTGCTCCGAGGAGTCCCTGAAGACCTTTTAGATACCCTTCATTTGCTAGCTGGAGGAGACATCTACCAACTACCTTATGAGGACATAAAGACTGTGTTTAGAAACCATTCTAGGGCAACCCGGAAAAGAGGTAGAGGGAATCCACTTTCAGCTAGTATCACCTTCTCCAAGCATGAGTTTGTTAATCAGATGGAAGACCTCAAAAGTAAGATGAGACAGACCATTGCCATGCAACTTGATACTTTTCGAATCCAACAAAAGAAAGAGGAAGCTGAGAGGGCTTTGGCCATTTTCTGTCCTAGATGTACGAGGAAGCACCCTAAGAACGAGTGTCCATTGCGCTCAGTAGAGGTATGTTTCGTTTGTGAGGAAGACCACCCCACAAACCAATGCCCAACCTTACCCAGATTTAAATCCATGTACCAGGGGACCGAGGCAGCCACTGAACCACTTTACTTCCTCAACCAAAGGAGGCTGCATGGGCCTAGACCTTACCAGCAGGGGATGCTAGGGACATCCCAAGCTTATTTTAGCCCCAACCAATCCGCTCATATACCTTCTTGCGGTCCCCCTGCTCATCCTTCCTGGTCCGCACCTCCTCCGTGGTCTTATCCATCTCCATACCATACTCAACCTACTACTCATTCGTTTCCCTCACATGTCCAGCCACAACCTTAGTGGAATGCACCTCAGTAGGGGTGGAGGCCCCAATACAACTCTCTTCCCGCCATTCTACCTCCACCACCTGCTCAACCGCAACCATTACCTCCTACTCCTCCAAGACAACCCGAGATGCCTGCTCAACCGAACCCAAACCCCAACAACAGACAGGCCCGGCAGGTATACACTAGGGAGACAACATTCCCTACCTATGTTGTGGAGATCCAGGAGATCAACCTGCGATCTGGGAAGGTCCTTCCAGACCGCCAACTTCCTCCACTAGAGGATGAGGAAGAGAAACAGGAAAGTGAACCCAAAGCCATTCCACCCTTTCCTGAGCGACTAACAGTAGCCACACAACCAAACCCAGAGGAGACTAAACTTCTAGGAGAACTTAAGCAGTACCACTTCTCCAGACGATAAAATATGTACCAATATACAACAAATTAATCAAGGAGAAGTGTTTCAAGCACCCAGGCAGGCACAGGAGAGATGCCCTGACTATCAATGTCATAGGACAACTGTCCGATCTAATGTTGGGGCAAGTAATCTATCCAAAATATTTGGACCCTGGGAGTCTTGTAGTTGATGTCCACATCAATGACACCATAATCCCCCACACCTTGATCGATCTAGGGGCTGCCATTAATGTGATGACCAGGGATACTATGCTTAAACTCAACCTTCAGAGTTCCTTAAGAAAGACCTCGACAGTACTGCAATTAGCAAACCGCTCCACCGTGACTCTCGAAGGGATTGTGGAAGATGTTTTAGTCTTTGTTGACTCTTGGCAGTATCCTTCATACTTCTTGGTCCTTCAGCCAAAGGCAAAACTCATTGGATACCCCCTCATTTTGGGAAGGCCTTGGTTGGCTACTGCGGATGCTTACATCAGTTGTCGAGCTGGAAGCATGACCATCAAGAATGGGCCTATGTCCAAACAACTAGTCCTATACCTGCCCAACCTCTGCTAGAACACGACTTACCACTCTGGTTGGAAGAGGGAGATGAGGACAAGGTCTACTCTGCACCATTGTGCACAATAGAAGCCACCAGGGGAAGTCCGAAGAGCCAGCTTACATCCTCTTTGGAGTGAAGTCAATCTCCAAATCATGAAATACATTACCTGTTAGGGGCAGTTCAGTATTGTCTATGACTATCATTTCCGATTGCTGAGTGAACTAAGACATGGGTTGGATTTACCTCCAGAAAAGAAGTTGAGAATCCCATATTTCCTTCTGCAATCATTAATTGAATTTGGGACAAAATTGAAGGAAGGGACACCGGATCAGTTAGCCCATCATGGGCTCATCAAACTTTTAGTAGAAGATGCCCTCCACACCTACATTGTCCCCCTCTCTTGGGAAATTTTCCGCAACATGTCCAGAGATGACGATATTCGAATTCTGGCTGAGGAACTCACCTCATCCAGCTGTGAAGAAAGGGAACACACTGAGGCAGGAGAGAAAACCAGTGGTAAAGAAACACAGGGCAAACAAACACAAAATGAACAGGAAGAGGAACAAGGAAAATGCCAAATTGCTGAGCCTAAAACTGTGGGAGGAACAATGGCACAAACACCCAGGGAGAAATAGTTGCAAAGTAGAGCAGAGAGGGCTAAAAAAGTACAACCAAAGGAGGGCACAACCACGTAAACCACACAGAAATTAAAAGGAAAGACACATCCAGCCAAGCAGACCGAAACAGTTGAAACAGTTTCTATAGGAAGCATGAAAACAGTTTCTACAGAAAGCATGAAAACAGTTGACACAGGACTTTCTAGAGGAAGCATGGAAACAGAGTAGAAAAAGGAGAAATCACCTGAGATTTTGGCCAGGGAGGCAGCAGCTGTGCTGGCTGCCTTAAGCACATCCCCAAAACAAAAAGGGAATCGAAAAAGGGAGCCTTCCATGTATTTTAAGGCAAGAAGGAGCACGCGGATAAAAACTGGCAGACCCCAGCCACAGTCAAAAGAGCCAATTACGATTGAGGACACCACAGCTAAACAAAAGGAAAGGTCTCCTTCAAAGGCATCCATCACCTATGAACGGGGAAGCCCTAAAACGTCCACCTAGAGGGAAAGGATTAAAATGATGGACACAAAGACCTCTCTACAGGATGCTGAGACAGTTCTATAGGAAACGCTGGCTAGACTAAAGGAGATCAAGGAATTGGAAGAAAAGGAAGCTAAATCATCACAGGAGGAAGAAAAGGCTGATAACATTGTGGAACCAAGCCCCCAGCCTAGCTTGGGCTCCTACTATAACCTGTTAGAGGTCGGAAAGATAATTCCCCAAAAATTCGCAGTGCCACTTTTCTTTGCACTAGAAGAAGAGAGAGTGAGGACCCACACTTGGATGAAGATTGCCAAATCCAAGGGTGTGGCAGATATAGGTCCCCTGGAAGAACAACTCAAGGAGGCAAGAAAGGAATTGGCTATGGTAAGGCATGTGGAAAGCAGCGAGCGGGCCAAGCTACAGGAAGAAAACGAGCTGCTTAAACAGCAACTACAGTTACAGGGACACTATAAGGAAGACAGGCCCCACATCTTGGGAGAACAGCAGCAACAGGAGGAGCCCACAATAGACAAAGAAACCCCTGATGAACAACAGAGAAAATATGGGTTGCAGGCTGAAATTGAGGCACTAACTAGACAGCTACAGGAGAAGGAATTGCAAGCAGCACAAGAGATACAGTCTCTCAAGCAACAGGTACAAGAGAAGGAGGCCCAACTGGCCTGCATGGCCAGCTGGGTAGTGGAGGCAATGCAGTGTAGGCAACCTACCAAATCATATGCCTTATATCTTAAGGATCAGTGGTTGCAGTTCCAGACTAACACCTTGGCCCAAAGGGGCACCACTCCATTTCAAAACTACCATAAATTCATGGCTTTATGTGGCAGTAGCTCATTAGAGGACAATGCCAAATTATCATAGTTCTACCTAAACGACTTGTCCATTCCCAACATGAATTTGTGGGATCCCAACGCTGTGGTAGGAGATGTACAACTTATGGGCATGGCCTCTTGGCTAAATCATGAAGAAAAGAGAGAAGCAGAGGTCCAAAATGTTATGGATAGGGAACTAAAGGAACCACTAATGATCAGAGCAGAGCCAGAGGATCCCTCAGCATTAATATACTCCCACCAGCACTTGGTCAATGACTCTCAGGCCCTACCAGACTACATTGAATGACAAGCTCAAGCCATAGCCCATTTTGAGGACATGGAGAGTGTTATAGACATTTTTGGGTACTTCAACCCCAATCATAAATGTCCATAAACTGAGGGCTCCTAAGTCCCTAAAAGTGTTGCTTCGCTACCTAAAGGAACAAGGTCGGATGATTACATCATCTCCCAGAAGTTCTCCACTCAAAACTGCTCATAAATGGTCAAAACTGGACCATACTGAAAACCCAGTGCAGAGGGTGCAATGCATATCACCTTCCCAGTGTACAAGGTGTGATGCATACTGAATGGCTCCTATGTAGGGTGCGATGGTCGGGAATGGACAAATGGCAGGGACAAATTGCGAGGTGGAAGATCATGGAATTTTCCAGAAGCTTCCTCTCTGACACTTGCCTCTCTATTTTCGACCAGGGATGAGTAAGAGATCATCATTCTCCAAGTGGAATCAGGAACTATCAGAGAGAGGACACTAATCAAGACCCTAAAAGATGACTCACCTCCCTACAATCATCTATATATGGATCCCTCATCACAGAGATCCAGAGGCTGGAATCTTGTATCTTGTAGAGAATTGTTGTTGGTTTTCTGGTGTATATTCATAGTGTTGGGTGATCTAAGCTTTACTTGAGGTGAAGAAGGGCTTTCTTGCTGGAGGATGATGCTGGGTCAGAACATATGGTTGTAATCCTCTTGCTACTTTTGATATTAATAAAGCTATTCAATTTTTCCTCCATATTCTTGTCTGTTTACTTATATATGCATTTGTATGGTTAACACATATCTAATCATGTGTTATTTATGAAATATAGATCTTTGTTCTTCGATACTAGTATGTTGTTGTGATTCCACAGGTGCTCTTTAAAGCTGGGTAGACGAAGAAGATGCAACAAAGCTCTATCAAGAAGGAGAGGAATCAAACAAGGAAATCAAGCGCAAGACTAAGGTTGGTCTCCTTTGTTCCACTCTTATATATTTTCATAAAGGAAAACGAAAGTATACTTTACTTATTTGTTTCTAAGATAGCTACCAGTCTTAGTGGGAATAGCAGCATCCGAGTGGACACTATTCCTGGTAACAAAATGGCGACTCCACTGGGGAGCGACTAGATTGTTTGTTAGCCTATCTTTGTTTCTTTATAAACTTACAGACGGAGCTTGAAGCCAAACCAGCTAGCCTTCGAACTACATGTGTTATACCAATGCAAAGTAGATCAATGCTACTTTAGTATATCTCCGAGTTTTGTTTGTGAATTAAACAATCGATCTGCAAACAGTCTAATTGCCCTAAGTGGTGGCTCTAGTAACCTCCTGGAGAACAACCATATGGGAGTTTACAACAAAGTTCAGGCCAAACTGGAATTACATCCAGCGATTGGGTACCAATACTGCCTCAGCAACCAAGGGTTGTATATTCAATGCAACCAGTCCACCCTATGTCAAATATTCCCACTATACCTGCTATGGTGACTACATCGCAAGTACAATCACTACCTGTTGTATGTCAACCCCAAGTTTCTCAGGTTGCAATACAATAGCCTCTTGTCTCAGCGATTCAATCACAACCTCAGGTTAGTGCCTCCTTATCTAGAGTGACTCAGGCTCAAACAGGTACTATGACTCCTCATCTTGGTCAATCATCCAGTATTGGACAACAGCAAATGGTCCAACAACCATGGCTGGTTCAATATCAACAACCGCAATTCCAGCAATCATATCAGGGACTTGAGCAACAAGTCTTTGTAAGTAGTGGGCAACCACATTTCCAAAGCGGTTATCAACAACCATACTATAATGGTTATGCCCATCAAACCTTATCAAAATTACCAACATCAATTACATTATGCTGGTATGCAAAGACCCACTGCTCAGGCGATTCCATCTTATCCTGGGTATGCTTCGCCTAACCTGAATCAACATTTGCCCTTTGTAGCAACTCTAGAATTACCAGATCTAAACCGGTTGATGAATGATCCAATTGTTTATGCCCCTTGGTGGCTGGCGATTCCACATAAACTTCCATCAGATATTCCTAAATTTAATGGAAATCCGGGTGAAGACCCGTCGAATCATGTGATGACCTTTAATCTGTGGTGTTCATCAAACACTCTCAACGATGATTCGATCAGGCTTCGCCTTTTTCAGTGAACGTTAACTGGTCCGGCAGCAAAATGGTATATCGAATTGCCTAGAGCTTCGTTTGATGACTTCAGTACCCTAGCCACAACCTTTTTAACCCATTTTCAGCTACCCATAAGGTACGAAACGGGAACAGAGCTTCTTACCAATTTCAAACAAACGACAGCCACTCACATATCCGATCATATTCATGAGTGGTGATGTCGTCGTAGAATGGTAAAAACATACATTCCTGATCAGCTATTGGTTGAATGGTTTATTAAGTCATTGTTACCTTCTATTACAGAAGATGTAGCAAAGGGAGGAGCGGTCACTGATGAGCAAGTTATTGCTCGTGCACAATATCTAGACTTGATCTATACTCAGTCTGGCACGCTCTATGATAAAATCCCTGATGCTCCTAGACCATAATTTTCCATTCCTCTGCCTCCTAAATCAAACAAAGACTCTCATGCCGGCGATGATGTGATAGGTACGACAAGCACTAAAACCGTAAAGGCTACGTCGAAAAAGGCCAGCACGGTTTCAAGTCAAAATGCAAATGACGAACTTCTAGCCTCGGAAGTAAATGCCGTGTCAACAGACAAAGGCAAAGAACCCAAGCAACCAGGAGGCAAGAAGAAAAAACAAGGGAAGAAGAAAAACCAGGAGGACTCATCTCCTAAAAAATCTTCTGCAAACCCTTCTGGGAATAGGAAACCAAAAACTCCATGTCATATAAGTGACGAGGATCACTGGACTAGTGAGTGTCCATATAAAGATGAACTTAGAAAATCCTTCAAAAGTTCAAAAACCTCAGCTGTATTGACTGATCTGTTTCCGAACCCAGGAACAAATCTGGTTGCTAGCGAAAATGTTTCCCCGTCCCAAGTGCTAATGTTGTCAGTTTCAAAGCAACTGAATGATGCTCCCATATCGATAAGGAGTAAATATTATGGGAATCCATAGATGTTGAACAACAAGGATAATGATCAACCTAGTAGCTCAACAACAACTTCGACTGAAGTTGTGCCACCCATAATTCCCAAATTAACAATAAAACCGCCAAAGGGAGTAGTACACAAATCGACGTTTAATCCTCGTGCCCGAGCAGCACAACACTATAATATAGTGGAGGATTTAACCCAATCGCCTTCCACAATGTCGACTCTTGAGGTACTGCAAAATTGCCCCTCCCAAAAGCAGGCTTTATTATCAGCAATAGGTGGGATTGACCCAACAAATTCCAATCTTGTATCTTTTAACCACAAAGGATACGACCCTCAGTTACCAGCTCAACTATCTTTCCTTATTCAAGTGAAAGCCCTCAACAAAAATGTTCATAGAACAATTATTGATGAGGGGGCATCCACATGTATCATGTCGATGAGTTGCTGGAAAACTCTAGGGTCTCCATCCTTGTCGCGATCGTCAACAAAATTGAAAGCATTTGATGGATGAACATACACCCCATATGGAATATTAAGTAACTTGCAAGTCGAACTGCGGGGAAACCAGTAGAAATCGATGTTGAAGTCATCGAAGAAAACCTCAATTACAACATCCTACTGGGAAGACCCTGGATTTATGCCATGGCAGCAGTTATGTCGACCTACTTTAGGAAAATTGCATTTCCTTCCCGAGGAGGAATTACAATAATCGACCAACAAAATTTTCTCCCCAACAGTTCGCAAGTTACGGGAAGCATTCCGATGATCCATGGAAGCCCTAGCACACTTCACAATATCAGAGTAGGCCTACTAAAAGACCCCACATTAATGGGAACTTTTACCCTACCGCCTCCAACAAATTCGGAAGAAGTGGCTAATGTAGGACTGCAATATGATATCTTCCATTCAAAAGATGTTAGAAAACGATGTTAAAATGGATCATCTGCAAATTTTGCCTCTAACCCCACTGGAAATATTATAGCAATCATTGTTTTCATCTTGGGAGGAAAACCCGTATCAACGCTCATCAAGCGTTTGGATAGATAGGTCTAAGGATATGGCACCCCTTCAGATCCTTGGTCGCAAGTACACTCTACAGAAGAAGGAATCATTCAATCGATGATGATTGATGGGGCACCATGGGAAGATTACCACCATCATTCCCATCTTCTGAACTGGAAAGAAGATAATTCCAACAACCTACACCATCTTTCAGTATTTGACTTTCTGACGAATACTGTAAATACGGTGGATTCCCGAGAGAAATCTATCCAATATCGAAGAGACTACTGCCATAAATATCTCGACCAAAATAGATGTTGTAGAGAATATTCATGTTGGCAAATCTTGTTCTTCTTCAGAACTGGAAATATATAGTGCTCTCTTTCGCAAGTTTAGAGATGTTTTTGCTTGGTCATATGATGAAATTCCAGGTATTGACTCGAGCATAGTTGAACACGAAATTAAGATGTATCCAAATGTCAAACCAGTACGACAACGTCTACGACAAGTGCACCCCAATAAATCCATTACCATCAAGGCAGAAGTTGAAAAACTCCTCCATGCTAGTTTTATTTACCCCGTTCCTCTGATCAATTGAGTATCGAATATTGTTCCTGTGATGAAAAAACAAGGAACAATTAGAGTGTGTGTCGATTACAGGGATGTAAATCAAGCTTGTCCAAAAGACAACTACCCTACACCCTTTATTGACCAAATAATTGATGAATGTGCCGGATGCAAAATCTTTTCATTTATGGATGGATTTTCTGGGTATAATCAAATAAATATCCGCCCACAGGACCAGTCAAATACTGCATTCATTTGTCTGTGGGGCACATTCGCATATCGCAAGCTACCCTTTGGTTTGAAGAATGCAGGGGCAACTTTTCAGAGAGCTATGAACTATGCTTTCCATGACATCAAAAACATCGTTCAACCATATCTCGACGATCTTCCGGCTCATTCGCGAAAGCGGACCGATCATCTGCGGCATTTGAGAGCGATATTTCTACATTGTCGACACTACAAGATACGACTCAATCCACACAAATGCATGTTTTGTGTCAGTTCTGGTCATTTACTTGACTTCGTGGTCTCAAAGGATGGGATTCGTCTCGACCCATGCAAGGTTTAGGCAATCATCAATTTGCCTCCACCTTCAAACTTGCTTCAGATTCAGAAACTCCAAGGGAAACCAAATTTCCTTAGGAGGTTCATTCCAAATCACGCCGAACTAGCTAAAGGTTATACTCGTCTATTGAAAAAAGAAGTACCCTTCGTTTGGGATCAGGTCTCGCAAGCTTCCTTTGATGCTTTAAAACAATCTCTAATACAAGCGTCATTAATGTATGCTCCTGATTATCAAAAAGACTTTAACCTGTATCTAGCTACAGCAGATACGACCATAGCAATGGTTTTAGTTCAAGAAGACAATGGAATTGAACATCCTATATATTATTTAAGTTGAAACGTAAATGATACGGAAATGAAATACTCCTATGTTGAAAATCTCGCCCTAGCAGTTGTTCAAGCGATACAGAGATTTGGACACTACGTCCTCTTCAGAAAAACTACCATTTTATCAGATTGCAACCCCATGACTTATATATTGTTGCGACAGTTTCTGGGGGGAAAGTATTCAAAATGGATAGCAATTCTATAAGAGTTTGATCTGGAATTCAAAAAATCCAAATCAAAGAAATCCCTGGTATTCGCGGAGTTACTATTTGATCTCCCATCGTCGTCCAACGATGCAACGTCCGAAGAAGCAATCGTGGATGAAAATTTGTTTATGATATCTTCAAGCGATCTGTGGTACGGAGATATAATCATCTATCTCCAGACGCAAACATATAGGTCTAATACCTCACGCTCCGAACAACGACGGATTTGATGCTAAGCGAAAGACTACATGATCGTCGATGATACCCTTTACCATCGCGGTATCGATACAGTTCTACGGAGGTGCCTCACCCATGAGAAGGCCGAAAAAGTCCCGAATGATTGTCATTCAGGCGCATCTGGGGGGCATCAATCTGGTTATGCTACGACGCAAAACATTTACGTAGCAGGATACTTCTAGCCAGCAGGATACTTCTAGCCAACAATGTTCAAAGATTGAATAACCGCAGTTAGAAGTTGCCATGGTTGCCAAATTTTCGATAGCAAAACCAGAAGACCAACCGCACCGCTGCAACCAGTAGTTGTTGTTAGGCCATTCGCCAAATGGGGAATAGATTTCATGACATGTAACCCCACCTCGGCCGGGGGGCATGGGTATATCATAGTCGCGGTAGACTATTTTACCAAATGGGCCGAGGCAATGCCTACATTAAACAATAGCAGTGAAACGACTACCCTTTTTTTTTAATCACATAGTCTCCAGATTCGGTGTTCCACAAGCCATAGTCACAGATCATGGATCACATTTTCGCAATCACATGATGGTTGAGTTGGCTGCCAAATTAGGACTGTCCCACGATAGCTCTACTCCGTATTATCAGCAAGCTAACAGACAGGTTGAGGCGATCAACAAGGTCCTAAAGTGCATGCTGTAAGGAGTCCATAAACGGGATTGGCACCTGATCTTGTACTCGGCCTTGTGGGCATACCGGACATTGGTAAGAAATGCGACCGGGTTTACACCTTTTCAAATTGTGTACGGTTTGGAAGCAATCTTACCTGTTCAATGTGAAATCTCGTCCCTCAAACTCACAGTCGACCTTCTCCCAGGAGCCTCAGAAGAAGAGGCTCATTTCTTGGAACTAATCCAATTGGATGAAGCCTGTTGCGATGTAGCTTTGGCTAATGAAGCTCATAAGAAACGAGTCAAAGCGCAGTTCGAAAAAAATGTCAAACCTCCCATCTTCTCAGAAGGTGACCTGGTCTTACTTTACATCAGGAATCTGATAAGTTGGGAGCAGGGAAGTTCAAATCATTATGGGTGGGTCACTATATTGTTAAGCATGTATTAGCAAAAGGAGCCTACAATTTGATGGACTATGATGGGATTCCATTGGTGCAACCTCGCAACGGGTTGTACCTCAAGCGTTACTATGCTTAATTCCACATAGTAATCCTCGTGCTTTTGTTACATTTTTGTTTTCGCCAAGAGCAATTATTCCGGTTAGGTAATCCACTTTTTGCATTCGTTACAGATGTCAAACCTATTGGAATCATTCGTTGGATATGCCGACAGAGCAAGTCGTAGTTCGCGGAACCTGTCTTCTGCGGCATGGGCCATTTTCAATCCCAGCGGCGAGTTAGTAAGTTTCAGAGGGGTATGTATTGGTTAGTCGACGAACAATATCATTGAATAAAATGCGTTGATAGAACTCCTCTCTAATGCCATCACACATGGCATATGCCGACTTGTCGTTAGGCTAGACTCACAGCTCATCATTCTACAACTCACCGGCACCTATTCCATACGGAATCCAACTATCTATCGCATGTTCCCAAGAGTCATAATTTTGGAAAGACAGTTCGATTTCACTCAATATCAATGTATTTCCAGAAGTTTAAACACATTGACAGACTCATTGGCAAATTATATGTTAGATAGACATTTGCGACATTTATAAAAAGAAAGCATCACATCAATATATGCAGCAGGATCATGTAACTTAACCAAAATAAAGCTCTGAAAATCAAAAATATATACATAACTGTTTATAGTTTATACATAATGTTCTATAACCAAGACAAAATCGGTCAAATGACCCAAAACTCAAAATGCTAGGGGGCACCCCAGTCTAATGATGCTGGTGATAACAAGTCACTGCCTGTGCAATCATGCGTAAAAGCCTAGTCCATCGACTCGGCACTCCAGTAGTATGTCGCTGCAACCACAGAGGCAGCTCGTCGGTCCTCACATCCGGGATACCAAGGGTAAGACCCTCGATCTGGTCCTGTAGTGTTGAAAGAATCTCGACCACGTCAAGGTCGCGAAGGATGGCACTCCCCATAGCCTCTCCTGTTGGAGCAGCCGCTGGGTCTCTACAGCGTACTGTCGGTCGAACTGGTCCAATATCTGCATGAGCACATGAGTTTTGATTAGTCTTGATCAAGAAAACATAAGAACAATATAAAGAACAATGAATAGAGGTATGGTCAGAAGATTTACCCATAGCACCCCACTGTTCGCCGGCCGGCAGCACCAAATCCAGATCACGCCAGAAATCCATGCCAGCATATCGAAACTTGGCATAAACCATCTCTTGACGATCGAACCACTCGAAGAAATTATCAGAAAAGGAAATCTGAGGCTGGCCAGCATGCCAAGACATGAGGTCAACCCATCTCTGCATCCGTGATTCAATCGGTGGAGGTAGGCCAAGTGAGATGTACTGCGGCTGCATCAGTAGGATTCTCTTCAAAGCGAAAGCGGTCAAAATAGAACCATAGATGAAGTTCTTAGATCTTCCGCTTTTCACCTAGGTCAGTTGTTCTTTCATCATAGAGAGTACTACATCACACCAGTTGAACACCTTCGGTTCAAGGCATTCCAAAGCATACTGCATGTAAGACCTGTTAGCTATATGAAGAGCAGAACTACCGGTCAATCTAGCAAAAGTGAACAGAATGGTCAACAAGGGCCGGTTAATGACATCTCGGATATTGATCTTGTCATCCGTACTCGGCTCAGATCCCTCTCTGCAGTGCTGGCGAATATACTCCCTCATGGACTCACCCCCACGGGTGGAACCCGATAATGAGAGAGCGGCACCATGCCTCGATAAACTGGTCAGAAAATAGATGTCCACGATAGTCAAGGGGATTAATTTGCCCCTAATCTGGAACACCTCGTTGATAGGATCCCAGGCATTGAGGAAATATTGCAACAAGCTGATTTGTTGCCTCATGCTAGAGATATGGAAAAACTTCAACAAGCCACAGTGTCGCAATGTAGCTACTGTGCCCATATCATGTAAAGCAACAGCGTCCTCTTCTTCATGCTCGCGTTCTCGCCATGTAACAACCATTTTGCTCCGATGAATCTCTGAAAAATAAACAAGAGAAGAGTCAGGATCTTCATTTGGTAAAAAACAGGCAAAAATCTATGAGAAAACTATGCAAAAATTTTCCTCCCTGCGCCCATCGCACCCCAGTGTGTACTAGGAGTGATGCATACTGACTAATCAATGAGATGACCAGTATGCATTGCACCTTTCAACTAAGGAAGGGTGCGATGGTGCCAGGGCGAGTTGTTCAAACCCTAGAGGCTCAGCAGAGCAAGGAAACAGGCTCAAAATTCAAAAAGAATATAATGAAATTGAAGAGCACAAGTTTAGCTCCTACCTGGTCCGAACGGCGTCAGGAATCGTCCACAAAATCTCCCGGAATCAGCTGGTGAAAATCGGGGGTGGGGGGGGGAAGCACCTCCAGAGCTCCAACAAACCAAGTTCAAATGAAATGGTAAAATGGGAGGTAAAAGTCACTTTTAATTCACCATGCACGTAATTTGAGTAAAATATTAGTGTTCTTAACTCATTTATCAAGCATATGTTTTCATTTCTAATCGGTTTGATGAAACAAATGAACAGGTAGTACAATTCTTTAAAAGAACAAAATGCTAATGGTGAATCAAGGACTCAATGACCATTATCATGAGCAGTTTTAGCACATAGCTCAAGCTCGTTAAAAAATAAACATAAGTCATGAGAAAATGTTTCCCCCAGAGTTTAAGCTCATTAAAAAATGAACCAGTAAATAACCATTGTGAATGCCTTATCGCCAGCTTTTGAGCCTTGGTCGTGTTCTCATCATCACCTCCACTCTGTTTTTAGCCGATCATTCACCTCCATATGATTGTTTATCCCTTCGAGGAACATCTACGAAGAGTGATTCTATTAGCCATCCTTGTGACACTGTCATGATTGGAAAATTCCAAACCTTACCTAGAACCAGCTGCTCCCCGAAATCTTCACTCGTTCCTCGAAAACGAGTCTCCTTTAAGCTCTTTTCAACTGACTCGTAAAATATGAAAATATTGTCAAGCGATTAGCCTCTCCAGCTCGTTAAAGTCAACGGAAGTGCTATCCCTCCTCTAGATTTTAATCTTTTTGGACCTGAGGGATTATTACACAAAAAGATCGAGCGCTTGTCTTGTTCGGCTCATTAAAACTATCGAAAATTCATCTGTTTTGTATTATTTTACGCTTTTTCGAACTTAAGGGATTACATAATGAAAAAGAATCTTTGGCTTCTCCTTTCCATCCCTTTCAAACTCTCTAAAATTGAAAATGACTGAGTTATCTTTGTCGTTAAACTCGTTAAAAATGAATAGCAACAAACTTGTCTAAATGGATGAGAACGAGTTTCACTGTCGCTAGGCTCGCTAAAATATACGACAGGTTCGCCGGAAGGGCAGATTATAGAACAAGCATATGTTATCCTCCTCAATATTGACAAAAGTAAAGAGGTACTGGTCAGCAATGACTGGGGAAAATTGGGAGGAAAACTTGGAAAATCTTTATTGGTAGCAAGTCGCTCTTGAACATGACACTTTCCCTCCGCATCCAAGGCGGGTTGGGTTGTTTCGTTCACTGGTCATCACCATTGGTCCATCACACCATCCATATTTGGGGTTAATGCTACCAATCTATCGTCAGTGTCACCGATATGTTCAAGAGAAGTCATTCAGGCAATTCTCCTGTGGCTCACCCACTACAATACATTCATGCTCCATTCCTTCATGACCGCCACCCTGAACCCTGTATCGTCAGATTGTTTTCACCTCCAAAATCATTTGCTTCGTTCCGTGTCGTTGATG
>APFE031035072.1:23463-130506 GCA_000404065.3 Pinus taeda | reverse complement strand
CAGCATTGCTTGATGATCATAAAGGAAAAAGACGATAAAGTAATAAAAGATATGGAAGCTAATCAGATATGTCTTCAGAAAAAGTTATTGACCATGGAAGAAGGTCATACCAGGGAAATCAGTGCTATAAAAGTTGAACACTCTAGCCATATAAATCAGGAGCCTTCTCATTTGTCACAACAAGCTCCATCTTACTATGAGGAGGTCATTGGTTCGATTGAAAGGTGGTTAATTGAGGGTGATCCAGATAAGCTTAAAAACGATAAAAATTAGATGCAAGACACAAAAAGACTTAGCATGCATGTCTTACACACTTCACCTGATAGTTTCGAAACAGAAAGTTCCAGGTCATCAGTAATTCAACCTGCCAGAAAGAAAAAGCGCAAGAGAAGGAAAATAAGAAGAAGATTTGACGCATCAGACGGTCGCGAGCAGCTTGATTTTCGGATAGGAAAGAGTCCTACCATATGCAAAATTGGACATGGTACATCCGACAAACAGCCGACAGGTTTGCCTGAAAGCAGGCAAATGCTCAGTATGCACTATATTGAACACATCTGATGCCGTAGGGCATCCTTTGTATCGTATTTCTAACCCTATTCCTTGTTTTTTTCGCATTTTTGTTTTTGCTTTAGATAGTCAATAAATGAAGAGCTTTTATCTTTCCTGTGCTTAATGTATATGATGATTTTTGGGATGGACGCTACTTATTTTTGTGTTGTATGGATGCAGATTCTGGATTCTCACATTCCTGCAAGCAGCAACGTGTCCCCAAGTAGAGCCAGATGTTGACCTCTACTGGTCAACCACCCATGCAGTACACCCCCTTTTTTCATTGCAAAAAGGGGCAGCACCTGATCAGCGTGTTCGTGCCATCCTACAGTCATCAGTAGCTTGATCAATCTAATTGTAAACCCAGTCTGCATGTATTAATTGTAAATAATCTTAGCAGATATGAGTCGTGTATGTGAATTGCCTAGGTGGACCTAACTTTCTAGTGGTAATCTACGTCTCGGAAGGTTTTTCGTCTCACCGATCCACGGATCAGCAAAGTTTTCCTTCAAACCTGACCCCAAAGCCGGGATAGATTTTGTCATTGGAATTTTAGGAGAATCCTAGTGTGTTGATCTGCTAGATTATAGTTGTGTCGCAGTACTGGGTGATTTGTGAGGGTCTATGTTAAAGGGGTTTTTCTCCCTTAAGATGTAAATTGTAAAAGTCATGTAATGTGTCCTGAGGGTCGAAAAATGTTTTAAAATCCCCTCATGAGTCCTAAGTCCTAGGTCCTAGGTGATGTTTCCGAAGGCTTAGTTCGATGATCCATTTTAAAATGAATTAAGAAATGAATAAAAAATAAAAAAATTCACAAAATAAAGCAAAAACCCTAAATATAATAAAATAATAATATTTTTGTGAATGCATGCAAAAAATCTTTTTTAAATAAAATCGACGGATGAGATTAAGAGATGTCTTGATCCTCATCGACGGTCGAGATCGCTTCAGCGTGGATCACTCGAACTAGCCGTTGGGATCATTTCCTTTATATAGGGTTTTAGGGGGTCATTTGAGATCATCTGATCTGTGAGTCAAAGACTGAAGAAGCTCTCTTGTAAATCTGTTTCTGGTTAATAAAAGAAGACTTTGGGGTCCATATCTTGCTGGTGTTACTCTCTTGAAACGCTGTGAGATTGTTTAAATTTTCTGCATATGTTATTTTCAGCCGTTAATAATAGCTTTTTGTAGAGTATTGTGAGCACAGGTATCTTGTTCACTTGCTAGGGTTTGGGTGTTGTTAGGGTTTCTGAAGTAATGGCAGGTATCTCCATTACTTCCTGAGATCTAGCTGCATCTTTGCCCTCTTTACTGATGGTTGTTTTGAGCTGTGCAGAAAACCTTTTCTGAAGGAAATTTGTGGGCGTTCGGGGAAGTTCTCGGCTGAACCAGCCAACTCCCACAGGCATTTTTGGCTGAGCCCAGTTGGATTTGATCCTGGGTCTATCATTCAGTTTATTTTTAATTTGCATGAGATTTTTCTGAAGTTCTTCACAGTGAAAATCTGAAATTGTTATTTCTTTAAATATTTACTGTGCTTATCGGTGAATCTAGCTGTTAAGGGGCCAAATTTTGTAAATTATTTAACTGTTCTAGGGTTTCAAATTTTTTCTGATCTAGGGTTTTTTTTAAAATTTTGTTTTATTCACGGATATTGCACAGGTTTGAGGGTTTCGATGATAAGTTTTTCGCTGTTGATTGATCTACCCGCCCCAAGCCTGCACGCAGTCACCCGTCGAGCCTTGATCATCTGCAAAAAACGCAAAGCATAAGTTAAATCAATACGCACTACAGAAATGGGGGATCATTTCATGAGCAGAAAACGTGGGTATTTCCCTTGGTGGCCGTCGATTTGTTCTCCAAATCCTGCATATTTACCTCCAGCTTGCGGCAAGAAATTATCGAGGTTGGATCTGTCCGCTGTCTAGCGTGGGCATTGAATCGATCATGTGTATCTGCTGCTACCCGCCTCATAAATCCGCACGTGAATTTTCAAGCACTGCAAGAAATCCAGTCCGGGCCAAGTCCTGCATTTCACTGAATGGTAAGAGCATTTTTTTATTTACGTAGTAGCTAAAATCGAGCGCTGTACGCATGGGTTCCGTGGTATAGCGTGGGTTCAGGTAAAAAAAAAAAAAAAATCCGAAATCGATCAGTTGCAGTCACAGTACGCGTCGATTTTTGCTAGCGCAGGTAAAATTGCTTGCAGGGTCACGTATTTATGTATTGACATATAATCATGCTCTCAACGAAAATCGTTTTTTGTTTATAACCGCTGTCTGAATGCCGCATCCAAGCTTTTAGTTGCTAAAACCCTCCGCGCGGACCCTGCAAGGCATCACGCTGCGTATCCGCCATTTTCATTCAACTCGATGCTGCAATAAGATCAACTGCAATCTGCACAGGTAAACTTCCACAGGTAAACTTCCAGGTACGTGGGTTTTCTAAAGCAAAATCGATTCAGTTCAATGCGTTAAATTTGCACATCGTAGGGTTTGTTGCATGCGTTTGGGAGATAGCCGTAGAAGAAAATCTAATTTCATTTTGTTTGGTGACGTTTTTAGTTTGGTCACATATCAATATTTTTTTTAGTTTTAGTTTGTTAAGATATATGCAAGGAGTTGTCTATAATGCGACTTTTTGGAGATTCCAGTGACGGAATCCGGCGGAAGAAATGAGGTTAAATCTTGATTTTTAGCAGTTAAAATGGTTTTTTAACTGCATATTTGGATTCAGCGCCCTGAAAAACCCCTGGGTGCCATTGATTGTGCAGAAACTAGCTATCAAACTTAGGATTCCAATGAATTGCTACCGGATTTTGACCGGAAAAATCTGCCGGAAAGACTTTCAAAAAGTCGCGTTATAGACTACTGCATTGTCATTTGGATCCATCGCATAAACAATTTGATTGTCGACGCGTTTCAAACTATCTAATGTGATTGATCATTAGGATGATAAGGACTGATGGTTTGAAACATGCTAGAAATCAAATCGTTTATGTGATGGATCCAAAAGACAATTGTGTAAAATACCATTTCTCATTAAGACTCTTGCATCCAAGTTTACACCTTTATTAAGGAGATCATCTGTAGCAGAATTGTTCATTCTCAACACATGAAAAAAGCTAATAGTAGAGAAGCTCAGTTTCAAATTCATAGTTCGATCATTAATGTTTCACAACTTGTAATCCTTAGTCAAAGGTCCTTGAACAAGGTGATAGATAACTAGTTATGAATCTCCCAACACCACCAAATCTTTGATGCTTGCTTCTTTGGATAGGAGGAGCCCCTACAATAATCCATATGCATATACCACATTATTGCACAATTTCCTAACACCTAATTATACTCCCCCATAAGATAATTTATTTATTTTTTACAAAAATGAGTTAATATGCTATTAAATATGTGCCTGGTCATAGCCAAATACTTGGGAAAAGCTTACGTTTGTTTCCAAAAAACAAGACCTTCAATACAGAACATAAGATAAACCCAAAAAATTCATCTAACATGCCACCCCGCACATACATATTGTTAACAATTTTATAGTTGTAGGCACGAAAAAACTGGCCACACAACAAAACACTTTTACAAAATGCGATTATAAGTCATGGAGGAGGGCCAATTGACATCTTATCCGAAGGGAAACCGAAAGAATTATTGGTTTGTTCTGCGATGTTAAAGTTCCTCTCATATTGCAGTTCAACAAGTTGACAATAAATAGCCTCCAGCTCATCTTCTTTCTAGTTTACTTTTGCATGGCACTTTTGGATTTCTTCTGCTAGAAAGAGGATAAATTTTTACTGCTGATAAATATGATGATGGAGGTCACCATTCTTGGCTTGAAAACTAATGGTTGCATTGATTAGTGCCTATGTTGTCCCAAAGGGAAAGAAAACACATGTAGGAAAAAAAATAAGATACAAAGAAAGACTAAAGGGCATAGATAGAGAGTTAAAATAGTTGCAAGATAGGAGGGGAAAGTTCCGATTAGGTGGAGAAAACGGGGAGGGAGAGGAAAACACTGAGGGATCGAGCAACACAAAAGGATGGCCAGGAAACTCCCGGCACAGGGAGAGCGTCAGACAAGAAGAAAGGAAGCCAACGACTGCGCAACAAAGAAAATGAAGCATAACTGAACTAAAGGCAACAGATGAATTAAACTTTAAACTAGTGAAAATGTACCTATTCAAGACTCACGAGCCCAAAGATGCTTGTATCTCTGCCTTTGATCATGCCCCTAAATCAGTATTTCTTTTGTCCAAGGAAAAGGATACAGGAAACACACAAGGTGGCAGAGAAACCCCATATTCGATTAAGATAACTACAACACCTTCTTGCAAAACTTCTAAACTGGCCTCTTATGATTCTAGAAAAATCCATTGACATGCCAGAAGCGAAACATTACCAACTTCTCACTATGCGAAAGAGGAAAACTGAACCAGGAACAGACAAGAGAATTCCCAAAATTTCCACTTTGAATGAGACCAACTAGACTTCATTCCCATCTCTAGAGCTTACAGAGGCGTAGAAAGCCAATCGACCACCAGAGAGGTTGTCTCGGCTCTTAAGCCCGCACCATCAACCTGATATTCATTGTCGTGTCATATTAACACCAACCATGAATGTGACCTTAAGATTGGTGAATTCCCACTCCTAAAAGATTGATTAAGCCATGAAGTGTAGAAATTCCTTATATATTCAAACTACTTATGTAAATTTCTAAAACAAAAGACTTGAATCTACTCTACTCATTAGCGAAAAAAAATTAATTGATCAAGAAACCACCAAACGTGAGACAAGATTCAATCACATATGCTCAGATATTTATCTAAGAGGAAATCTTGTTGTTCAAAACCCATTCCTATTTGTATATTACATTAGATAAGAAAAATAGAGAAGAAAATACAATGCTTGTTCAACATGAACAATCTTTGCACAAGTACAATCTATCTTACTACCTCACAAGCTAACTCTAGCCAATACTTAGCAAATTATGCTGCCCTACCAAACTCCTATTTCCTTGTGTTGTTTCTCAAGGAATTATCCCCTTATTAATTAGGGAAATCCCCATCTTGAATTGTGTAATCCCTATATGCCCTTCTCTAACTGCAAGCACCACCTATACAACTTGGAAAATTTTACAAGTGATAGTACATTGCCCTTAAACTCCAATCTCAACTAGGTAACTCGAATTTCAAGCATGCATGAGTTAATTATGGTTGATTTATCAGTTAACTGGTTGAACACGTGAAGTTGTACCCCACTACTAGACCTCCTACTAGTTCCTCAAATAGTTGGAACTAGTTTAACTGACATTAACTAAGTTTAACTGGATTAAAATATTACAACTCAAATTAAACTCAACCAAGGCTCCTAAAATTTAGGAACCACTCTACATAACTCAAGTTAGGCCCTCAACTCAAATTAACCGAGCTAACTAAGTAAACTCAACCAAGGCTCCTAAAATTTAGAAACCACTCTACATAACTCAAGTTAGGCCCTCAACTCAAATTAACTGAGCCAACTAAGTGAAATTAACTTACTTAACTCATTATTGTTGTCTTGTGATGTGGAATTACAATTTTCTCCTAATTTGTCATTTTCAACACTCCCTCTCAACAAGAAAGGGATTATCTAGGACCCCAATCCTGCCTCTATGGATCTCAAATTTGCATTTTGACAATGCCTTTGTCAACATATTTGCATCTTCTATAGGAATGTACTCTAACAAAATGATTCTCCTCTACACACAATCTCATAGATGGTGATACTTAATGTCGATATGCTTGGAACAATCATGAAAAACTAGATTCTCCGAGAGGTTGATAAAATTTTAGTTGTAACATTAAATCATTGTAGGATCCATCATCTAACTAAATAACCCAACAAGAATCTTCCCCATCGAGATAGCTTCACAAGTTGCTTAACTAGTAGCCATGAACTCTGCTTCTGCTGAACTGAGTGTGACTGATCTCTGCTTCCTGCTGTACTAAGAAACTGCTACTAACCCAATACTTAAGATGCCTCATGATGTTCTCTTCCTATCTTGGGTATCTCAACACATGTTTGGTTTCCTTCCAATATAGTTAGGTTGGATTAACCATTGCTTGACTAAGTTGGTTAACTGAATAACACACGTCTAGTCGTGTGTTCACCAAATACAGAGTGAACCCATAAGATGCCTGTAAATAGTAGCCTCCACTACGTCACCTGAAGTAGCATCTTGTTTCCTCCAATTCGCTGCTAGAGGACTCTCCATCGATTTTTTTCTCTCCATGTGGAACTTCTTCAGTATATCGTTGGCATAATTTCCCTAAGAGACAAATAGTTCCCCATCTCCTTGCCATACTTCCTGTTGTAGCTGCTGCAACACCCTCCAAAATTTTGTCTTGCACACAATTTTGGAGCCTTCCTTGGTCTTTTAATTCTTGTTGCAAACGTTAGAGCTCGTTTCATGAGTGTCCTTGCAGTGCTTTGGTCCCTTTGGCATGATGGATTAATTGTCGTATTTTGGCATGTTTGGATGTCGTGCAATGGTTGCGAGCCTTTTTTGATGGATTCGAAGGTCGGTCTTTGTTTATATGAGTTGTCCCACCATGTAAACATCGGTCACATCCATACACAAAGTTATGACCACTATCACACAAGTGTCATCACGATCATCCTAAAGCCTATCATAAGCGGTGCACTTGTCGTATCTTGTCATGAGGTAATCGCACGAAGGGAAATGATTTTTTCATGTGTTCTGATGATCTATGTTGTAGAGTTATCAAATTATGCTAAGTGTGTGATCATAATCAAGGTTCATCATAGTTCATCACCCAACACACACTTAGCCACTTTCGAAGAATCCTCCTGACAAAGCAACTTAGCTTCACCAGGCCCCAAATGAACTCCACATTACATAGTCTAGCCCTCTAAGTTATGACCTTGTTGCTTGGAACTGCACAATATGTTGTCCCTGTCCCCAAGGGCTGCTTCTTTGTGCAATTTGTATGCCTAACTCCCGATCTTGACCCTAAAATTGCGCAGTTGTGTCTCACAGTCTACCTTGAAATGCGCACTTCACATCTTCAACCCTCAAACTTTTCCCTTGTCTGTTGGGACTGCGTAATTAGTAGAATCCTACCCCCTTTTGACATCCAAAAATGTGCAAATGGTCCTCCCAATGTCCTTTCCCTCAATCGAACCCCACTGCATCCATAAACTAGGAAATTATGTCATTCAAGCCTCTCTGAGTTGCACACTACGGAGTCTCAGAGCCCAAGCCCTCCCCCTAACTACTGGAATTGTGGAATGCACAGTCACTGAGCCCCTCTCTCGAGTTTGTCACTTGTTCTGGGCTCAGTTGATGGATAAGAATGTATCATCTTAGACTAGGGGGTTTTTAGATTGATGTCGTCCCGTCATGAGTGAATTGCACGAACAAGTACAGTATCATGTCATGGTAAGATGATGAATAAGGAGGGAAGCATGCCTAAATACTCTCTTGTATTTGAGCTCACAAGTGGACCAATCAAGAGAAAGTAAAGGGACACAATATTGCAACTACCATCCAAGACTAAAGATCATTGTTATCACCCAAAAATTGATCATCTAACCTAATTTACTAGATGGATCAAAGTACACCATTTAAAGCCAATTCTACCATAGTAAAATGTCTTTCACTGTGAGAAATTACTTAATAAACCACCTTTGTTAAGTAATTTATAGTTAAACCCATGAAGAATAATTAAATGAATCACTATGTATATGATTTTCTTCTAGAAATAATTAATTAAACCATTGTTTAATTATTATTCCTATCATATTTGACCCAATCATGAAAAATAAACAAAGAAATCATTAATTATCTTATTTTTCTCTAAAAATAATTAATTAATCACTAATTAATTATTATTTTTTGTCAAATTTGACTAAATCCCTTAGGAGTAATTAAATCGATCCTTATTTATTTATTATTCCTTAACCAATTCCTTGAGATGATAAATAAATCATTTATTTATTTATTATTTCTAAATAAAAGTTTAAATACTTTTTCCCTCCTAACGAAACATAATAAAATATTCCAAGTGGTTATTCCAAGAATGGGGTTAATAATATTTTATTATTACTCATTATTCGAGGATAACTCAATATTTTGTTATAAATAGAAGGCTTTTCGATTCATTATTCACTTTTGATTATTTTCATTGTTGCACTCGCTGTTGTAACTCTGATTATTTTCATTGTCTCACACCGATTATTTTCATTGTCGCACACCATTATTTGTTGGGTTTACACATTATAGAGGAGAGAGACTCTACACAAGCTGAAGACGTTTGAGGATAGCCAAGAACCCATCTCATAGAGGGGAACTAGTAACATTTATTTGTTCCCTTCACAGGTGTTATAATAAAACTATTATTTGTATATCTGGTTTCCATTGGATGATTGGAGTTATTACTATTTATCTTTGTTGTTTAACTATGATTGTGACATAGATCAGAATTTTGGCATGTTTTGTTTATATCAATTGTTGCAGATCTGCAATGTTTAGCAACCATTTATATTGTTGAGGTTGTTTGTCGTCCACAATCTTAAGTGGGTTATTTTCGAACAACTTTGAGAATAAAACACTACAACAAAATTGGCAACTCCACTGGGGATATTCTGATTGTTACCAATCACAAAATTAGCGACTCCATTAGGTTTTATACTTCAAATCCATAAACTTGGGTGACCTTCAGTTTTCAACTTAGGGTTTCTTATTTTTTAAATCTCTTAATGTTTCCTAGCTTTTTAACCCTAGATCTGTTAAATTTCATACTTCCGCAAGCTTTCTGGTCTTTTCCGCAGGTCACAGGAACCAGTCACGACAAAGGCGGCAATTTTTCTGGGATTTTCCAACCGAGATCCACGAAGCAGAAATCACACTTTTTATCCCAAAAAGTACGATATGGAGGCCAGAGCATACTTATCAGCCCAAATAGTGTGATCTAGAGGCCAGAGTGCGCTTATCAATCCAAAAAGTGCAATCCCACCTTAAAAACAGGTCAGTACCTATATTTTTTGGCTTTCTAGGTTTTTCTCAGATCTGTTTCTGAGTTTTGCAAATAGATGTCTGCTGGGTTTTCTGACCTTTGTCTCATCCTGCTAGGGCCTTGATCTACTCAGATTTACTCGTAAAAGTTGAATTTATCCCCCTTAGGGCTTCTAGTATGCTTCCACTTTTATAGGAGGATTTTAGCTGAGTGAGTAGTCTGAATTTCTGCAGCGCTTTTAGCCATATTTTCCAGATCTGTACCCTTGTGTTTCATATCTATAAAGATAGGTTGTCGCCATCCATAGTTTCATATTACAACTTGTTTGTTCCTTGGCCTTAGGGTCCCATCGGTTGCCCTAGGTGTTTCACCCACCTCCCTATCTTTTTGCAGTGATCTTCCTCTTAGGTTTCTTGTTGTCGCTGCACCACTTTCCAGCAACTTAGTGTCACCTGATCCCAGTCACACCGACATTTAGATCTCTTGACCTTTTTAATGTGTTTTCTGTTGATTTAGCCACCAACCAACACAGTGTTTGCACACCCAGTTTGGGTGGGGTTTATTTAATTGTTTTGTTGTTCATTTTCTGTTGTTAATTTCAGTTTATTTTCAGCAAGATTTTTTTCTTTTTTTACAAACACAATATGGGCTTAATCAATAAATACACTGGCACACACAAGCACACCTTAAGTGAAGGGCACTTAGTTTACATCGCCAAGCCAAGACTTAACATAAATTTATCTCCCCTCATCGAGACAAAGGCATATCGTTGATCTCCCTTCACCATTTCCATGTCATGTGTGTCTTACCACCATTGCATCACCAAGGCGTTTGTCGTGGAGACTATTAGACCTTCACCCCCAGTTTCCACTTGGGCATATTACCCCTCTCTGTCAAGTTCAAGTTCATAGCCCTTCGAGACCCCATACCGACTCTTCTCCTAGTTCATCTGATTCCTTATTTGATTCTGAGCCTCCTTCACCGCATATCATCACCATGTCTCGACCCGCAGCTGGTGCAGGAACCCAACTTGGTGTCGGCTTGGTTCTATCCCGGTGGTCACATCAAGTGGAACAGTCTAAGGAACCATTTTGGCAGCCCCCATGCTCCCCTTTATGGTTGGGTTAAGTCTACCGAATTTTAGCCAGTTGATCAACGACCCCATACTCCATGATGTTGGTTGGCCTTCTATGCCGACTAAGCTTCACTCAGACATCCCAAAGTTTGAGGGTAATGCTGGAGAGGATCCTACCAACCATGTCTGATACTTCCACATGTGATGTTTGTCCAACTCCATTACCAATGACTCCATTCGTCTTTGGTTATTCCAATGCATGCTCACTGGAGACGTTGCAAAATGGTATATAGACCAACCCATCGCATCTCATTCCATTTTCCCAATGCTTGCTAAAGAGTTCCTCTCATATTTTCAGTTACCTCTCCTATACAATACTCGTACGGAGCTATTGACCTCATTCCATTAGTCCTCCACCACTCGCCTTTCCGACCATGTTCAAGAGTGGCGTCGAAGGAGGAGTACATGTCGTGCCCCGCCCTTCGAAGATCGTGTCTATCTAGATTGGTTTCTTAGGAGCCTTTTATCTCCCATTGGAAAAAATGTCGTGTCCCATTTTCCTCAAACCGAGGAAGAAGCTCTCCAAATTGCTCTGAGATATGACCTGATTTATACACAATCTGATTATGTATATATCGTCATTCTAAACCTCCCTCGTCCTGGAAATGCCAATGCACTGGGGGCATCTCACGCTACCGATAGTATCGTTGAACCCTTTCACACCCTTTGCCATATACTCAGCAAAGTTATGGCTATCCATAGGCGGCACCAGTTCCTCAAACACTTAATCCCTTCCTACTAGCAACATCTTTTCAGGGCCCCAACCTGTCTACCAAACCATTTCTCCTCCTTATGCATAGCCTAGAGCTCCAACGCCTTAAGCATTAGCGCCACAACCTCCCATGCATCCTCAGCCACAACAGCCACCGCCCCCTCACGGTCAGGTGTTTGCGCAGCAGAGTGCAACAAATCCCCAAAATTCAAAGAAAAAGAATAAGGGGAAGGGTAACAAGGGTAACCAAGGTAATCAAGGTAATCAACCTAGTGAACCCCAGGGGAACTAGCCGAACACCAACAATGAGCAACAAGGTAGTTAACCCAAGCAGAACAAGGTTATTCGTACGAACAAGCCTTGTGCATGTTGTGGTGTACATGGAAATTATACACAAGAGTGTCCTCTCTTACCCCATATGTGCCAAATGTGGGAAGCTCAAGCAACTTCTAGAGGTCAACAATCACCTCAGAATCCTTCGCCATCTCAACCTGAATTGCTCACAAACCCTTTCCCTCAGCAAGTATTTGTTGTTGCTCAACCTCAGCTAAGGCAAGTAACCCATCCCCCAACCTTTTGGTTCTAGTGACTACCAGATCCTTATGATCAATTCAGATGAGGTTAACCCCTTCGATATCAACCTGTAAACTCGGTCGCATCAATATGACAAGCCATCAACTTCGTCTGCCACTGAGTCCAAAACCAAAGCATTTGTTGAGCCTCTTACAGCACCAAATGGTCCGTTACAGATTCCTCGACCTAAAATTGAGGCCATTCCCAAGATTCCAAAGGGACCATTACGTCATGATGTGGCTTCTAACCGAGCTGCCCATACATACAGTATCGTAGACGACTTGGCACAATCACCTGTTTCCATGTTGACATTGGAAGTACTCCAGTCGTGCCCATCTCAAAAGAAAGCTCTATTAATTTCCTTGCACACAGTAGATCCTTCTAACGATTATTTGATTTTCTTCCCTGTTGATACATCAGAACATCCCCCATTACCTTCATCTGTTTCTTCTAGATATCAGTTAGAGTCTATAATTCCATCATCTCTTGATGCATTATTGACGAAGGTGCATCCACCTGTGTGATGTCCACTGTCGTTTGGAAATAACTTAAGTCAACTGAGTTGTCCCCCTCCACCATCACTTTGTGTGCTTGGGACAGACACTCCTTCTAGCCCCTCGGCATGTACCGTAACTATCTAGTGACTCTTGCGAACAAGATTGTTCATGTCGACATTGAGGTTATTGATTCCCCTTTGGATTACAACATTCTCTTGGGTCATAGTTACACATATTCCATGTAAGCCATCACATCTCACGGTTTTCTGCAAGATGTGCTACCCACATGAAGGGAAGATCATTACCATCGATAAGTTGACTTAATACGAGGTGGCATCTATGACCTCCCTTGAGTCCATTATCTCGTCAATGTCAGATAAGCACTCTTCACCTCCCCTCACCGGTGTTTCACCCGGAGTCTATAAAGATTCCTAATTGTTGGGTGCTTTCCCTAGTCCTGAGCCTAACTCTATGAGTGTTTGCATGTTACAAGCGTCACGAGTTTCTCTCAAGAAATTTGGTACATCTGATCAACACCCAACTGCTCAACACTCGGTTGTTTCCATCCCAGCCGAGCCCTCTGGATCCACCCCCACAGGACCTCCTCTATTTGTGGGTGCCTCTCCTATGTTTCCACCAGGAACTGTTCCTCCAAGTCTCAACCATCCAAGAGCTATTCCGCCGAGACATTACCCTACAGGCCAGATACCTTTCTTATTTTGCCCTTCGGAAGTTTTTTTCATCCATGTCATGGCTTCGCTGGTTCTTCCTAAGATGACTCTGGGGATCCCAGTATGGTACATCAATCCCCCTGCAAGCATTTCATCTGCTCAACTAAGATCTTATCATGCTTTGACCCCGGTTGAACCGATCCCTACGACCCCTGTCGGCACTTTAGTTCCATCACAACCTCAACAGGAACCCACTCCTATTGCGAAAGCATCTGAATAGGGGGGAAAAGATAAGAGGAAAGAACCTAAGGACAAGACTCCCCAAGCTCCTCCAGCCCCTAAGGCCTCAAAGTCGTCACCTCTGTGCACTTTGTGTAAATTTATTGGGCACGCCACCAATAATTGTCCCGAGCTTCCTCATCTCAAACCTTTGGTTCATGAAATGTTCCCTAAGTAAAATATCCCTAAATTCCAAGTTAACTTACTGGGTCCACCCAACAAACTCATAATGTTGCGCACAAATTTCCCTTGTGCCTTGTGTGATCATCATGGTCACTATTCCCATTGTTTCCCTCGTCTCAATGAATTTCATGATTTCCTTGAGGCGCTTTGCGAATACGAGGCCACTCGTAGTGGAACCCCTACTCCTCTACCCTTGGATTCTGGTACCATTAGTCAACCAAAACAAGGGGACACTGGTCCCACCATCGTGATCGCTCCCCCCGATGTCAAGGTGACAGACACCACAGGCCACATCCTTTACCTTCATCATCCTTGAGTTCCTTGCAGGCAAGCCTTTCTCAAGTTTCTGCGCTCGCTTCTATCAAACCTCCTTCGACAAAATCCCATGTCTCAACATCCATATATCCTCCATCTACTAACCTTTTGTCTACCATTCAAGATGATGCATATGCGAACCTTCTTTCTCAGGTTGATGCACCAAGTAACGTCGTCGCATCATGTAGGCAATCTTTCTCCAGTCCACCCATCTCCCAGTCTAATGAGGACATCATGGAAGCTATGTCTACCCCTTATTACCCTTGCACTTAGCAAGGGGGAATATTTTAGGAGGATTTTGAAGGTCATTCCCTTCCTAATTCTCCCAGGGCACTCTACCTCTAGAAATGTCGCTCATAGCATATCCCTTTGATTTGCGTGTCTTTATTTCTACCATGAAGATAGGTAGATTGCATCATCTCATCTGTTGTGTTTTGCACCTTTCAAATGGATCCATCATGCACACTGTATATTTTCCATGCCGACAGTGCGAGTCGCTTCTCCAAGAATCTAGCCTCATCCGCCTGGGCCATTTTTACCCCCTTGCATACGTTAGTCCGTTCAAACGACGTGTGCATTAGATCTGCCACCAATAACCAGGCCAAATATGATGCAGTGACAGGTTTGTTAGATGATGCCCTTGCTCAACGCATCCTTCATCTTCATGTCCGTTTAGATTCCTTGCTACTTGTCATGTAATAGAATGGTGTGTATCATGTGCATAACCAAGTCCTATTTAAAAAGTATCTACGAGTTAAGCTGTTGGTACATGAATTTGAAACCATTACTTTCAGTCATGTTCCTAGAGACCAAAATAACTATGTAGATACCATTGCAAATAACATTCCAGATTGGCATTTATCACATGTAATACCACAAAAGACAACCATAAACAAAACACATGGCGAACCGTCAACGTCATACCAAATGTGTAATCACATTGTGTATCAAATAAAACATATAAGTATTTGGAATCCACCACTCTAAATACATCCAGTATACCCATAACATACTAGGAGGTACATAGGCCCCTACATCTCCTTTGGAGGATCTCATGCCAAGTTGGGCAGAGATGCTTGAATCCCTCTTTCGAGCAGTCGGAATGCAATGGCACTCCACAAACTCATCGTGCTAGGGGGCATCATTCCCACCTTTGCATACCAGATCAATCTTCTCCATCACATATTTGCGGGCAATATCACATGGTTGGGGGAATGATGGTTTTCCCTTGGTCATCTTCTCAATTGATTAACATAAGTCTCAGCCTAAATCCCACTGGATCTAGGTATGGTTGATCATCCTCCCATTCCTTGGATAGTTTGTCCTACTCGCATTTCCGACGAGCCATATGCACATCCCATATTGTAGACATTTGATACCATATCGAAAAATATTCTACTCTATGTCCACATAGTCCCCATGTTGGACTTCGTGGATGAGGATGATTCTAGACCTCCTCTACTAGTTCATTCTCGTTTTCCTCTTCCCTTAATTCTTCGCTAGGAACCATCATTCCAAGAATCTTTAAGGCCATCTTCACACAAGTAAGGACACTTTCCTGAAAGTCATAGATCCCTATTCTGATGGTTGGTTTGTCCACTACGATCTTCACAATATTTAGGGCCTTCTCCTCCTCTCAAATTGGAGGGAAAATGTCCTTTCATATAAAAATCCACAATTTTTTTGTCATCCATTGTGACCAAACCGTAGCTCAGTTTGACAAACCGTCAGCACTATTGGAAATCTCTCATCGATATCTATAATGGGTCTTCCTTAGTTTTGGATGATTTGACACTTCACCAAGAAGCCATTTTTCCAAGAAGGGTCACTTTGTCACCTCTCAAAATCAAATTTCTTCATAAAACGACACTTATACTTTGAGGTCCACCTCCTCTTAATACTTGTCATACCATGTGTCAATTTTCATCATGAGTAACTATTATTTACTCATGTTTTGATGGTCCCCATCGGGCCTAGTCTGTGTGGCAGCGTCACTGAGTCACCCTTGTTCATAGCATCCGTGATGAGTCACCCTTGCATTCATGGAGTTTGTTTCATATCCCATTATATCATGTCACAATATTCCATCCATATTTTCCTACCATTTGTCCTGTGTTGCTCATTTTTACCTCTAGTCATATTATCCCCATTCCCTCCGGAGTTTAGTCATTCGCTACCAGGTCAATCATGCACTTTATGCTCTCAAAAGGGAAGTCATCTATTTGTCCCTCAATCCCACTTTTTCCAGTATCCTTAGCGTCAGTCCATTAGTCACAATACTATTTTCCCTCATACCTTAGTTAAGGATCCTCATTGCCTCATCTATTGCAGACCCTATTGTGTCGACATCAGCTCATTTATTCTAGAAGAACGACCTAGAGGGTGGTGTATCTTGGTTCCAACTTCGATTCTTGTTCGGTGCCTCAGATTGAACAAAGGGACTCATTATTTCCTTTGACTTGGTTGTTTCATGTTCGTAATTCATACACTTGATGCTCTAGTGATGCAACAGATTGTACTGGTGATTCCTCGGTGTGTGTGAGATGTTTCAGGCCTCATGAGGGGATGGCCCTTGAGGTAGCCCCCACATGCCCATATGCATTCCTACTATGATATGGCCTCCGATGCAATTTTGCAGATTCGATGGGTTCGGTTCCTACCAATCGCAGTGTTCATAGCATGCACATCTCCTTTAGATGATCCATTTAGTTTTACAGAGCCCTTCCCTATTCAGCAGGGCTTCTCCGGTTGTTCTACCCTCCCTCCCACCCATTTTTTGAGGGAAGGGTCATTATATCTCATGTACTCATATATTATTGTATTCAGTCTTGGCTCATGTTTTTCCAGATGCATTATGTATATGTGACACATTGTATTCTTTTTTCGCTCTGTTATGCCAGCATGTCATGTACCATTCGACATGTACTTCATTTCTCAGTTCTATATCTCTAGGCACACCATTATTTTCATACTAAGTTATCTCGCCGGGTATGGGTATGCCTCCCCCACCTCATTGAGGTCTGGTACCACAACATAAAAGGATACTTGCATTAGTCTTGCCCCTCTATCCCTATCCTCTCTCTCTCTCTCTCTCTCTCTCTCTCTCTCTCTCTCTCTCGTTGTGTTGTCTAGTGATTGTGTCTTTACAACGTACTTCGGTCAAACATTTTGCTCCTAACGCTCGTACATAGGGGGCAATCTGTTATCACAAAAAAAATTGATCATCTAGCCTAGTTTACTAGATGGATCGAAGTACACCATGTAAAACCAATTTTACCATAGTAAAATTGCTTTCACTATGAGAAATTACTTGATAAACCACCTTTGTTAAGTAATTTCTAGTTAAACCAATGAAGAACAATTAAATAAATCACTATTTACTTAATTTTCTTCTAGGAATAATTAATTAAACCATTGTTCAATTATTATTCTTTGTCAATTTGACTCAATCATGAAAAATAACCAGATAAATCATTAATTATCTTATTTTTATCTAAGAATAATTAATTAATCACTAATTAATAATTATTCTTTGTCAAACTTGAATAAATCCATCAGGAATAATTAAATAAATCCTTATTTATTTATTATTCCTTAACCAATTCCTTGAGATGCTAATAAACCATTTATTTATTTATTATTTCGAAGTAAAAGTTGAAATATTTTTTCCTTCCTAACCAAATATAATAAAATATTCCAAGTGGTTATTCCAAGAATGGGGTTAATAATATTTTCTTATTTCTCATTATTTGGTGATAACTCAATATTTTGTTATAAATAGAAGGGTTTTCCATTCATTATTCGTTTTTTATTATTTTCATTGTTTCACTCATTGTTGTAACTTTGATTATTTTCATTGTCACACACCATTATTTGCTAGGTTTACACATTATAAAGGAGAGAGACTCTACACAAGTTGAAGATGTTTGAGGATAACCAAGAACCCATCCCATAGAGGGGGACTGGTAACGTTTATTTGTTCCCTTCACAGGTGTTATAATAAAACTATTCTTTGTATATTTGGTTTCCATTGGATGATTGGAGTTATTACTATTTCTTTTTGTTGTTTAACTATGATTGTGGCATAGATCATAATTTTGGCAGGTTTTGTTTCTATCAGTTGCTACAGATCTACAATGTTTAGAAACCATTTATATTGTTGAGATTGTTTGTCATCCACAATCTTAAGTGGGTTATTTTCGTACATCTTTAAGAAGAAAACACTACAACAATCATTGAAGGTTCTACATCACCAAGCCATACAGAGGTGAAGATAAATCATATTCAAGAAGACATTCAACACTCAGCAGCAACAATGACTTGACATTTCCACATCACCTAGCAGTCCATGTCAGTGGTATCATATCATGTCATGTCATGAGTGGTCATATGCCACATCACTATTGTGGACCATGTATATTGTATTCAAATGTATTATAAAGTGGAAGTCCAAAGGATACACATGGGACGTGAAGATTATGTAAGTTGAAAAGTCATAGGAAGTCAAACAATCATGAGGGTAATCAAAGAGTCACCCTTGGTTATATATACTCCCTCATTGTATGAACACATAAATTTCACCTTGGCTCCTCCCGCAAGGCATTAAAGATATCAGCTACTTCTTTGAGGATCAAGGAGGCTAGTGATGTACATTGTAAACATGTGTCTTGGAACTTTTGCTTAATATCAACAGCCTTTAAGTCCAGCACGTTCTACATGCACGAACTATGAATGTTTATAAGACTATTCTATGGATGTTTGTATTTCATCTTTGCTTTCACCTGTGCTAAGACAGTTGAACTATTTCGGTTATTTTAGTGCTTATGTTATTAAGAATGTGTTGTAATGGTTGTTATTGTTGTCCCATCCTTGTGAACTGTTATGCGAGATACTAGACAGATATTTCTTCATTTATTGGTTGTAGCAATTGTTGTGTACTATTCTTCTAGATGTTAGATGGATCCTTCTAGTTCATGTGTGTCTCTTCTTGGGTGGTATTATTACCTCTCACTTAGAGGCTCACTTTTCTCCCCCCTCTGCGGTGGAAGAACCTTGATATAGTTACAATTGAACACTGACCAGGCACACCCCCTTGCTCTTCGAAGATACCATTGCATCCATATCTTGTGCTAACAGCTAGAGCCAAGGCAAATTTTTAAGGATTTTGAAACCGGGCCTTTATACTGGCTGGGACTCCTGTACCAAACGGTGTGAGTTATAATTGGGAATTCATACCGGGGGGATACCCTGAATGTTAGCAGGACCATCACCATCAACATTTATGGCACTATAAGGACGGTTGTCAGTGTTTTATGGTTGATAAACCCACCAACCCCATCATTCCATCTTATGGTCAAGGAAGAAATGATAATTGTACCTCCTCTACTTGTGCCTTTGAACTTGGTGACTCTTCTCAACCCAAAGTTGAATGTGAAATTTCGTATGATCAGTTTCGGTCCATCCGCCCCATAACTTGTTAATTTGCAAAAGTTGTTGCATTGATCTCGAGAGTAATTAGTATTCCATATTCTCCAATGAAGAACAAGACCACCTCCATAGGGGTAGTAGTTTTGACTATTGAAGACGTGGTTTTTACCAATCTTGAAGAATTAGCAGACTCTGTGGAAAAAAAAAAATAAGAGCCTCGACTCTTTCACGGTGGTGACGGAGGTAACGTTCTGCTCTTAGGCACAAATTCCAGTGGAACGGGTGAAGAAGAAGAAGAGGAGGAAGAGTCATAAGACTTAGATAAAGAAGAGGAGGACAACGAAGAAGAAGATGGGTAGACCAAAATCTGGACTCGATGACTCAGGGACAACTAACACTTTCGGTAATTCTACATAAGATGCCAAGGCATTCGGAAAAGCTCTTAACGACGTATGACCCTAATAAGACAGTGAAGGTAGAAGACCACCTGGATAACTTTTACGTGCATTTGCAAACATATGAGGTACGTTATGACAATGTTGCATGTAGATTTTTCCCATGTAACTTGGATGGTAGAGCAGTTCTATGATATCACAACCTTCCTCCAAACTCCATCTAGAATTGGAGGAGGTTTAAGAAGTTTTTCCTTGAAAAAATTGTTGATGATAAGACCCCTGCCATGTTATTAAAAGAGCTCGGTAATCTTAAGATGGAGCAAAAGGAAAAAGTGAAATATTTCAACCAGAGGTTCAATCGCATCTTGAACAAATTTTTGAAAGACACAAAACCTCATGACTCCATCAGCATAGATTATTACACCTCTGCCTTGCAAGCAAGCATTACGCAGTTTGTGAAGCGAACCATGAAACAAACATTGACAAAAAATTTTGAAGAGGCTATCGCTCTCAAGAATTACTTGCGTGATATTGGAGTCATCTCAGACAATGAACCAACAAAAGATTCCAAGGATGTGGGTAAGAGGTCTCACGCCTATGTGAGCATGGATAAAGATAAAGAACCATCTGATTTAGAAAGCTTGAATCATATTTTCAAGTATCTATCTAATGAAATGGCAAAGCTCAAAGAGAGGTCAAGAGAGACCACCGTGAGCACCAAGCCTCCCAGATTTAACATGTTCAGAAAGACTGCAGCTTCTAGAGGTGGCAGCAATCAGCGGGTAAAGTTTTCACAGGGCTCCAATGTCTTGTTAAACATTGAGAAGATGGGCACATATCAATATTGCACCTTTCATCAAGAACATCATTGAGAGAAGATGTGCCAATAGTTGAATCAAGCCATGAGAATTAATCCTACATTGCTTGTTGATTCAGTAATGTTTGAAGAGAAGATTGGGGCTACTGAAGTAAAGGAAGAACCTATTGCAGCAATCGATGAAACTCCAAGTGTCGGGCATGTAGTGAACATGTTTAATTGTATACTCACAGCCCGAAAGAGTAATGCCGATAAGCAGCCTCTGAGTGATGGTCCGGCCTAGAAGCAAACCAACTGGTACAACTTGAGAAGTCAAGGGGAAACCACTACAATTGAGTTTTTGAAGAAGAAATTCAAAGAAAAATTGTTAGGGAAGATCAACCCACCCACGAATTCAGCGCAGAACACTCAGAGAAAGTCTGGGAAAGAAGTCTCAAGGAAAAGTGTTTTCGATACCAGTAAGGACATAACCATCACTCTGAAAACCAAAAGCCAAGTTACATCCCCAGAAACCTCAGCAAGTATTCCCACTATGGACTATAACATAATCGATGATATGAAGAAGGTTTGTGCGAACATTTCAATGTTTGAATTAAAAAAGGTCACGAGCTAATAGGACATTCTCCTACAAACACTTGGGCAGACCTCCACAAGTAGTGCTACCTCTTTAGACAAGGGATCTAGTAAGTCCCTTGGTTCTCTAGAATATGTACTCAAAAAACTTAAAATGGATGTGAATACACTCTGCCCACCTTTCTTGTTTCAAAATTTTCAATTTCAATGCACACAATTGCTTGGTTGATTCTGGTGCATCAGTGAAAGTAATGCCATTATCTGTTGCCAATAAAATCAATGCTAAATGGGACAAAACAGATGCAGAAATTATTCAACTGGATAAGACTCATGTTAGGGCAATTGGTGAACTCAGTGATGTCATCATCTTCTTATCATCCGACAGACGAGTTCACCAATGCATCACCATAGTGATCGTGGGCATCCCGAAAGAATACAGAGTATTGTTGAGAAGAGACTAGTCTAGCAAGCTACAGGGGTTCTTTTCCACAGACTGGTCACACTTATGGCTTCCGTATAGGGGTAGAAATAATCAAATCTGGGTAGAATAAGAGATATATATGAAACAGAATGTCACTCCCTTGAACTGGAATAATGAAGCAATGGCTTTTGTAGAATTACTTTTTAGCAATTGCTTCCTCTAAACTCAACTGGGGTGTTATCTTGCACAGCCATCCCCAGTTCCACCAGATACACAGTTGGACCTCCTTCCTTGTCGAAGTGGTGATAATAAACTTTGTATAGTTAGTAGTATTTGTAGTAGTACTAGTGTACTTTCCAGTCCCTCTAGATATGATGTTTGCACTATGTACTTTGATGGTTCCAAAACGTAGGAGGGCTCTGGAGAAGGTTGTGTTTTAATAGACCCTTCGAAAATAAAGCATTTGATCTTTAGTCGTTTGGAATTTAAGTGCACGAACAACACTGCAAAGTACGAGGCTCTCTTCTTGGGCTTGCAAAAGGCCATTGACCTCAATGCTTCCATCCTAAAAGTGGTAGGTGACTCAAAAATAGTGGTGCGATAGGTATGTAACACTATACATTGTGTGTCACCTCATCTTAGAAGTTATCAACAAGAGGTATTGTGTCTTATTTCACATTTCCAAGCTTTTAATATTATTTTTGTTCCAAGAATGCATAATGCATCTGAGGATGCAATAGCAAACATTGTTGCAAAGTTGTCACCATTGAGGGACAATTTTGCTATTGAAATTATGTATAAGCCTTATGTCCCCGATAATATCACTAATTTAGGCATTTTTTATGATGACCAACATATATTTTGTTTCATGGCAAACACTGGCGTATTTAAAGATGCAACGATCGATGAGGACGAGCACGAAAAATCTTTGCAGGATGCAGCTAATGCAAGTAAATGAAACCTCATCCCCAAGGGTGTGGTATCATTCAAAAATTTGTATGACCTATAGAATCACTTCCAAGGACTTGTCAATGCCAAGACCCACAGTTTCACGTTGTCGCATGAGCAGATTAACTTGGGAATATATAAGGATCTGAAATATGTCAATCTTGGTACTTGTTGCACACCACAAGAGCGACAAGCCTTCATCTTCTTAATTCAGTAGTACCTTGATGTCTTCGCGTCTACGTACAATGAACTCAAGACATATGACACGTAAACCATCTACCATGTGATATTGATCAAGGAAGGGGCAAAGTCATTCCAACATAAGCTAAGGAAAGTACATCCAACTCTTAAGCCTCTTATTCAGAAAGAGTTGAGAAAATTTTTGAATGCCCGGATCATATACAAAGTGAGGTACTCAAAGTGAGCGTGAAATTTGGTCTTGGTAAGGAAGAAATCTAGGGAAATCCGCCTGTGTGTAGATTTTTGAAATCTCAACCGCGCCTCAAACAAAGACAACTACCCTGTGTCATCCATGGAACAAATATTGCAAACAGTATTAGGGTCTGAAATGTTTTCTCTGTTAGATAGGTATTCTGGATATAACCAGGTTCTGTTTGCAGAGCCTGACAAACTTAAGACCACATTCGAAAGGAAGTGGGGCACATTCGCATGCAGATGAATGTCATTTTGGCTCATCAATGTTGGTGCAATTTTCCAACATGTTATGCAAATTTCTTTCTAAGAACTCATTGGGCATAGCATAGTGGTCTATCTTGATGATGTAAAACTGTTCTCCAATTAGAGGTCAAACCATATGTGCCATTTAAAGAATATTTTTTAGCGATGTTGCAACTATGAGATATCCTTAAATCCCAGTAAAGTATCTTCGCCACAATGTCTGAGGGTAACCTCTTGGGCCACATCATTGCTAAGAGTGGGATTAAGGTAGACCCGGATAGGGCCAGGACAATAACGTAGATTCCCTTCACATTGAATAAGAAATCCATGCAATATTTCTTAGGGAAGATCAATTTCCTCTACAAGTTCCTCTCCAACTATGCCCAAATTGTCAAACCAATACAGGAGATGGTGAAGAAAGAGGCAGTCTATAAAAGGGATCAAAGGGAAAAGGATGTGTTTTACCATATCAAGTAGGCTATAGCAAAAGCACCTGCATTGTATAGCCTAGACTTTGATACAGATTTATTGCTCTACACTTTTTCTTTTGATACGTCTCTTGTTGTTGTACTCACTCAAAAGGATGAATTGAAGAATGAGTGGCCTATCTCCTTCATGAGTGCAAGTCTACAAGAGCTAGAGCTTAACTACCCCGCCATGGACAAAAATTCATATGTAGTGTACAAGGAAGTAAAGCATTTTAGGCTCTATCTATTGAAGAGCAATTATGTTATCTTTGTCCCGCACCTACCAATCAGATCATTGCTTGTCCAACAAGACCTGGGTGAATGGAGAGCGAACTGGATGACCGGGTTGCATGAGTATGATCTAGAAATTAAGTTAGTTCACACAATCAAGGGCCATGTTCTTTGACAATTAGCAGCACAAGTAATAAACATGAAGGAGGAAGAAGAAGAGATTTCAAGATGGGAGCAAGAAATTGATATGTCTAATGTTGAGCGAGCCTCCTTGGCTACAAACACAAACTCTTGGTACACGGATGTGCGCCAATACCTTGAGCATGACATAGTTCCCTCCCACTTTTTCGTACAACCTAAGAGGGTACTCAAACTTAAAGAATTTTCTTATCAGTTGGTGCATGAGCTGTTGTTCAGAAAGCACCACAATGGAGTATTTCTCAGGTGTTTGGAGGCACATGATTCAGAAAAGGTATTGTGTGATCTCCACGACAGACCAACTGAGGGACACTTTGCAGGCAACATTACAGCACATAATTTTATGCGGGCCAACTTTTACTATCCTACATTATTCAAAGATCTTCATGCTTACACCCACAAGTGTCTGGTCTATCAAAGGTATCCCGACAAAAACAAGAAGTCACCTGCCCCGCTGCAGCCCATTGTAGTGGAAGAACCGTTTCAATAGTGGGGCTTGGGCATTATTGGGGAAATTTTCTTGCACTCGTCAAAGCAGCACTGCTACATCTTAACTGCTACAAAATATTTCACGCAGTGGATAGATGCGGTTCTGCTCAAATAGGTGAATGATCAGGAAGTCATCAACTTTCTACAACAAAATGTCATTTCTAGGTTCGATGTTCCTATTTCACTTGTTTTCAACAATGAAACATACTTTTCATCTTTAAGACTCTACGATTTTGCATTGGAAAATGGCATCATATTGAAACATTTAGCTAATTATTATCTGTAGGGGAATGGTCTTGTTGAATCCACGAATAAGAACCTTATCTGCATTATAAAAAAGCCCATATTCTCTTAACAATGAAACTAGCATGTTGCTTTGGTGAATGCCTTATGGGTTGACCAAGTCATGCCAAAACCTACCCTAAACACCTCCCCTTACTTCATGGTGTATGGACAAAAGGTCATCCTCCTACCAAACATCTACTTTCCTGCTCTCCAACTATTACAAGAATCCCAAGGCAAGCCATGTATGTTAGTTCAACGTAGGATGGACACTCTTCATAAGCTACAAGAAGAAAGGTTGAAAGCCAAAGAAAAATCTTCACTTCACCAAAGTCATATCAAGAGGTGGTTCGATAGGAAGTCTACAGGGAAAAACAACTTTATTGTGGGTAACTTAGTCTTCAGGTGGGATAAAGCCCATGAGGACAAAGGAAAACACGTTAATTTTCAGTCCCTGTGGATTGGGCCATTCATGGTGGACGAAAATCTTGGCCAACAAACTTATCATCTCCAATCACTTGATGGGAATATTGACTCTCTCCCTATCAATGGCCAAGAATTGAAACAATATTTTCGATGAAAATATGGGGTTGTGCCCTACATTGTGTACATAGTCTTTTCTTTTGTTGGTTGTTTGTTTGTTTGAATTTTGTTTTGGTCTCTGTTATGGGAATCATTGTTGTGCATGAATATATTGTGGCTTCTAGGTATGTGTGTGGACGAAAGATAAAGAGTCTTGTGACACTTTAGCATTAGGCTAACCTTTTTTTTGTCTTCGTTGTGTTGGTTTCATTTATTGCCTGATGAAGTTCTGACGAAAATTAGGATCCATCCATAAGGAGAATTTTGGTCCAACCATGAACCCATGTCTAGCCCAAAAACCTCATGACTATACTCAGTTTTTTCTGCTTTGGTGTTTTCAAGCTTATCCAACTAGTAAAACAAAGAAGTGGAAAAAATATAAACAAGCAAACCTAAATAATAGGTCTTTATATTCTTCTCTAAAGGAACAACCTCTTCTGCTCTCAAGAAGTCGGGACCCCTCTTCCACCCCAAATAAATAAGTGCCAATGCACAGTTCTCTTTAAATAAATAAATAAAGGCGAAATAAGAGAAAGGATTCCTATGCAGAGAGGTGAAGCAAGAAACTTTTTTGGGGTACTGTCCAATATCGCTAGTAGCAAAGCAATGTTTGTGTTCCCGCATGACTTCGTCAGGGTACTATCCAGGCCTATTGGTAGTGGAGCAACACCAAAGATAATATATATACTTTGAAAATCTTAAGATCACGAGTTACGCTATGCTTCCCAACTCGAAACATTGTGATTATGTTGAATATTATGTTGTATTCAATCTAGAAGGTATAGAGGGGGCCATGTCTATTCGTGGCGTAAGCGGCAAGGTCAAGGAAATTTGCACAATGAGTCAATACTCCCTAATGAACTAAGGCCCTACACAAAAGAAATTAACCAAGACAAAGAAGTTGGAGTTCAATGAGTGTGTCACCAAGTGTTGTAGTTGTTGCAACACCCTCGAAAATTTTGGCTTGCACCTAATTTCAAAGCCTTCCTTGGTATTTTCATTATTTTGCAAATTTTAGAGCTCATTTCATGAGGGTCCTTGCAATGCTTTGGTGCCTTTGGCATGATGGGTTAATTGTCATCTTTTGGCATGTTTGGTTGTCGTGCAATGATTGCGAGCCTTTTCTGATGGTTTCAGAGGTTGGTATTTATATATATGAATTGTCCCAACCGTTTAAACATCACTCACATCCATACACAAAGTCTTGAGCATTGTCGCACAAGTGTCATCACGGATGTCCTAAAGCCTATCGTAAGTGTCACACTTGTCGTATCTTGTCATGAGGCAATCACACGAAGCTTTGTTCATGTGTTTTGATGATCTATGTTGTAGTGTCATCAAAGTATGCTAAGTGTGTGATCACATCCAAGGTTCATTACAGTTGATCACCCAACCCACACTTTGCAATTTTTGGAGAATCCTCCCGGCCGAGAAACTTAACTTCACCAAGATCTAACTGAACTTCGCATTGTGCAGCATTAGCCCTCTAAGTTGTGACCTTTCTACTTGGAACTATGTAATGCACAGTCCCTATCCCCCAGGGCTACTGCTATGCGCAATTCCTGTGCCCAACTCCCGATCTTGACCCCCAAATTTGCAGAGTTGTGTCTCCCAGTCTGCCTTGAACTGCCCACTTCGCATCTTCAACCCTAGAGATTTTTCCCTGTCTGTTGGGACTGCACAATGCATAGAAGCCCAACCCCCCTTGACATCCTAAATTGCACAAATGGTCCTCCCAATGTCCTTTTCCTCAGTCGGACCCCACTGCTTCATAAACTGTGTAGTTTTGTCCTTCAAGCCTCTTTGAGTTGTGCATTGCGCAGTCTTAGAGCCCAAGCCCTACCCCTGACTACTGGAACTGTGTAATGCACAATCACTGAGCCCCTCTCCCTAGTATGTCACTTATCCCGAGCTCAGTCCATGGATAAGAATGTATCATCTTAGATAAGGAGGTTTTCATATTGATGTCGTCCCGTCATGAGTGAATTGCAGGAGCAAGTACATTATCATGTCATAGTGAGATGATGAAGAAGGAGAAGAAGGAGGGAAGCATGCCTAAAGACTCTCTTGTATTTGAGCTCACAAGTGGCCCAATCAAGAGAAAATAAAGGGACACATGTTTGCAACTTCCATCCAAGACTTTGCATCACCAAGCCATGTGGAGGTGAAGAGAAAGCATATCCAAGAAGACATCCAATACTCAACAACAACAATCACTTGATATTGCCACATCACCAAGTAGTCCATGTTAGTTGTGCCATGTCATGTCATGTCATGGGTGGCCATATGCCACATCAGTATTGTGTACCACGTATATTGTATTCAAATGTATTGTAAAATGGAAGTCCAAAGGACACACATGGGATGTGAAGAGTCATATAAGTTGAAAAGTCATAGGAAGTCAAATAGTCATGAGGGTAGTCAAAGAGTCACCCTTGGTTATAAATTCTCCCTCATTGTATGAGCAAAGGACTTTTCACCTTGGCTCCTCCCGCAAGGCATTAGAGGGATCAGCTAGTTTTCTAACGAGAAAGAAGTGGATCCAATGTCCCACTATTGGGGCTAGTGATGTACATTGTAAACATGTGTCTTGGAAATTTTGCTTCTAAATTTGTTGACTCTTCTAAGCCCAAGCATGAACATGAAATTCCTTATGATCAGATTTGGGCCATCCACCCTATAACCCGTCAATTTGAAAAATTTGTTGGATTGATTGTTGGCCGGATAAATCGTTCTTGCGGACAAGACCGATCTCCCTAGTATCAAATGATATCTAGCAACAAGCAGCACAAGCAAATATAATTTTCTCTACACATGTTTCAATTCATAAATGAAAACTAAGAGACGTAATAGACCCTACCTCGGTCCAACGCTTGTTTGTGGCAGCTTTGTTCCAACAGCTTCAAGCAGTTCCCTTTTAATAACCTGCATACACAAACAGACACACATCAAAGAACACCTGCATAGATACTATAATAAAACATGTTCATTATGAAGATCAAGGAGCTCATAAAATAAACCATTAGAGACAGTTCATTGAGAAAAACAAACTTGATTGTATTAACTTTACGAATAAAAGAACCTTACAACCTTTGCCTTGATGTTGCACAAGCTCTTTCCAGGGTCCAGCAAGAATCTCCTCTACTTTGACAAGCCTCGCTCACTTACCAAATGAAATGAAAGGTATGTGATCTCTCCTCTCACAAGCTCAAAAAGGAAGTCTAATTTCTAGCAGCATTTACCCTCAAGAATCTTCAGCTTTCAACCTCTCCTACAACCAGCCCAATGCCTGAATTTATAGTGAAAAAGGAGGAAGTTGCAGGTCCACCATTGAAAGGATAAGTTCCTCCTTCAATGGGATAAGCACCTCATATCATGGAGTTAGTTCCCTTAGTTATGGAATGGATGAACCAAGGTGGAGCGGACTTGCCAGCATAATAGTCCTTCTAGAAGCGTCCAGAAGTGACCCAAGGTGAGTTTTTAAGAACGAACTCGCACCTTTTTAACTTTTACAGGGGTTCGCACCCATCACTTAACAGACAGAGCGGTCAAGTTCGCAGGAGACATGACCATTGGGTGCGGTACCGCAGGCAATGCTAGGAGAAAGTGCGAAACTAGGAGTTGAGATGTTTTTAATGTCTTTCTCCCATTTTCAAGGCTTGGCATGAAGAGCTGAGGCTTAAGACTTGCAAAGGAGGTATGTATGAGTAGTGATGGACTTACAAAAATTGTAGAAAGTCATGGTGACAATTTTTTGTGTAACAGATTGCCCCCTAAAGTGCAAAGTCTGTAATAGATGAGGATAATTTTTTATCATCTAAGAAGAGTGAAGGACTTTATCATTTCAAGGATCTTCCGGTGGATACCCCGGTTGGAACCTGTAAAAACATTCAACACAAAATATATATATGTGAAAATATCATCGCTGAGGTAGGCATTCCCATACTCAGATCAAAACTGGCTAAGAAATATCTAAAATTGTTTTGGTACAGGAATGGTTTTGTATTACATCACAAGTAGAGACATATGGACACAATATGGGCGCAGCCATCTGTTTATGAATAGTCCACTATATAATGATAACAAAAATTCCTCATAGCCTGGATGGTGGAAACTAGATCCAGGGTCTTCATTTCTACTTCCCGAACCAGTACGATTCTATCCATGTGAATGAATGTGTCAAAGTCAAACATGGTAGAAACCACTTGATTACCAGTCAATGATGTAAATTGTTAACAAGTGTGAGAGGAACCACCAGTAATGTCAATGGCCCTCAAAGTACTCAGTACAATCCATGAAATGCGTAAAACACGTCACATAATCTTTTGATCGAAGGTCAATGATGCAACCTGTCGTCAAAGGCGAGAATCCTGCCATTGAGGCATGCAGATTTCAAGGTACTGACGATTTCTAGATCATCTTTCTAGATAATGAGTCAGAGTCGATAGAAAGCGATCTGTCATAGGCAAGCCCATAACACGAAATCATAGATCAAGTCTGAAGAAATATATTTGGCAAGGACTAACTCAGGGATGGTCAATGATGGATGACATATATTTTGCAGGTGAATGGTTTATTTGCACAGACCTCTTGAACACATAACGACACTACAGATGGCTTGGTGACAATTGACCCAAAGCTAATACCCAAAAACTGGCTGAAGACTTTCAATGTGACTTGATTAACTGTTAGGTAAAGGATTTCCCAACCCAGGTGAATAAAAGTGTCGTGTTCAAGAGTGATGGAAAGTTTTTCAAACACAAAATACAACAAACAGGTCCATTTTTCTCTCTTTTCCCCCACCATTTCTGGCAAGTACCTCTTTATTTTTGACAAGCTTAAGGAGGATAACATTTGCTTGGTTATAATCTCATCCTTTGGATGAGTCCAACTTAGTTTAGATTCGAACCCTAAGAAGGAGTGGTTCATTCCTGTTTGTAATTGAACAGCTCCTTTACTGTTAAATTTTAACGAGTCCAGTATAGGAGAAACTCGACGTTTTTCAATTTTAGGGAGTTAGAAGAAAAACTTAAGAAAACTCCATGGTTTTCCTTTTTCGTAAATTTGTGTCTCCCAAGCCCGAAAAAAGTATAAAATAATACTTGAGAGAACCGCTTAACCATTACGATCAAGGATTACTTTTCATAATTAGTGCCTTCAATCTGAAAAAAGTAAAAAAGCGATCGAAAACACGTCGTTTTATTACCAATATCGAACTCGAAACAACAAAAGTCCGGCAATCTTTTCATGTTTATACGGTCAGAAAAGAGTTGTAAGTGGACCGTCTTTTTAATTCCGTTTTAACGAGTCTAAAAAGAAAAACTCGGCAATCTTTTCATATTTTATGAGTCAGAAAAGAGCTTAAAGAGCACTCCTATGTGTTTTTGTTGAAAATGACCAATTCTCCCTGGATACCCAATATTCTGCACAAAAACTACAAACATTACTCATATCTATTTAAAAATTAATAAAAATGTACCAAAAGTGACCTTTTCAAAGTAAAAAAATAAATAAATTAAATTTATTTATTCAAAATATCTTATAAAAATGGATTTTACAAGTTCATTTTCACCATTTGGCTTTGGAGTAAAAAGAAAGAGCTTTTGGTAAGAAAACTTCTTGTGGAGATTGCGGAAAATCCGACTGTTGGAATCGAGAACCGTCTTCTCCAGGTAATCCACTTTGTCTCTAACTTGCATTTCATCTGTTTTAAATTTTGTTTTAGGCTTTAAAAATTGATTTTTAGAAGGAAAATTAGGCAAAAAATCACTCGCGACAATTGCGCAGGTGCGCCATGTGGCCCCTGCGCACCCCGATTTTTCCGTGCACAGGGAAAAGTCAGGGTGCCACACCTGTTCTTAAGGAGAATTGCACAACTACGCACTGTCTCTAAAAGAATGGGTGCGAACCCCACGGAACATGGATTTAAAACCCTAATTTCTTCATTTTTGCCCCACAGATTTCAAATTGAAATGTTCTAAACCACCTATTTTGCAATGTAGGTACACAAGATGCTTGTTTAGTGGGAAAGAGAGCACGAGGATGTGGACCAAGCCACATTCCTCCATCCACCTTCATTACAGGCATTGAGAGCATGCAGATTGTTTAAATTATGGGCCATACCCGGCATAAGGGCACAGGTAGACTTTCTGCAATGGCTGGTAGACAGGTGGAGCATTCAGGACTAGTTCTTCATTATTGGTGGCAACCAGCTCGAAATCGAGCCGGAAGACATATACTTCTTGACTAGCTTGCCCAAGAGAGGCGAGGGATTATCTCTGTTTAGATCTAGGCCAGGTGGCCAATCTGTCGCTCTTCTCCGACTACAGTTTTTCAATGTCCAAACTGCGGACAAACGGATAGATGTCAAAACCATCTCCCATCTTGAACTAAAAGTGATTGCATTTACTGTCACCAGACTCTGCGGGAGCACAGCATTGCATCTAGCTATCGGTTCCCAGATGCGCATGGCAATAGACTACTTCCGAGGCACCATCTTCAACTGGTGCGATGTTGTATTGGCCAATGTGAAGGGCCAATTAACTAGGGCAAAGAATGGGCAACTAAAGAACTTTGGATATGGTTATTTAGTTGTGAGATTTGCCCTAGAGAGGGTACCTATGTTGGTTCCACAGCAACTTACCGTTGAGGTTGGACTTCCTCGAGATCCTAGGGTTATGCGTTGGGTTGTTGTCATGGCCCGCCATCCTGAGGAGGGCACCGAGTTTGTTCGATTCTCACCCGAGTATTTTCGATGGTTAGAGAACCAAATCTTTGTGATTCAGGATTTTCCATACGCTGGGATGGATTATCGTGGTGATCCCGACATGGCTCTTCCACCAGGAGAGCAATGGGATGATAGAGGTAAAATTGTTTTCAACATTTTTTAAATTATATATATATTTTTGTTCTAAATCATCTAAAAACTAATAGTAAAATGTTTTTAAATGCATATGTGGGTCCACGGCAACCAGCCGCTCTCCAGCCTTATGATCGAAGATAGCCAGTTGCCACAGCACCGGCCCCACAGGACCAATCAGCAAAGACCTTGGCCGAATTGGAGAGTCATCTAGAGCGCTTGACAGCAGATATTCTGGAGACCAGCATAGATGACATTCCTCTTAGGTTATAGCGCTATGTGACTGGGGTCCCAAGACCTTTTAGGAGGTTCCTTTGTAGGGTGGCCCGAGCAGTGGTGTCTTATCATGATCATCACCAGTGATAGGATGATTGCCTTGTAGACTCTTTTTTGGACTTTTTTGTGCTATCATTTTTGCCGATCATAAGGTGCTTTTCAACCTATGATCGAAGACGATGTATATTTTTACACACTTCTATGCTATGCTATATTACTATTACTGGTTATCTTGCAAAACATGTTATGGGATGTTTTTAAATTTACTGTTTGATTTAATGCAAATGATTATTTAACATTCGAGAAGCAACTGCATGCTAATGTATTTAAATATATTGGAATGTGTTGATATTCGATGTAATCAAATTCTCGTTCCAAGAGACGGACTCTCAAAAATAATCACAATAACATTGGATTTCTAATGGCATAAACTCTATGAAGTTGTAATGCAACTAGTTCCGAATCTAACCTAACAATCAAACCCCGAATTCCAAATGAAATGGATTCAAATAATAATTCAATCATTGCACTGTATTCTGCAATGTTGTTCGTTGTTTGACCGAGGCTTACCCCATGCATAGATACTAACTCGTCAGAGGGCGAATAGATAACCCAAGTTGCAGAAGAGATGTTCCGTGTACTATGACAAGCGCCATCAGCAAAACCGATGTATGTTTGGAGAGGCGTCGACATCTGGAATATCAAGAGTAAAATCAAGATAAGCAGGAATAATGATGAAAACACTCTCTAAATTAAAGCACGCACTGTTAATCTAAAAACACACCAAACTTAGAAAGAAACTAGTCTAAAAATCTCCACACTAATCTTTTAAGCATAATATTGCTTTAGATAAAGCCCATTCCTAGGTTTACCTAAAGAGACACCGTCAAAATCTTCTAATTCATAGGCCCCTTTTGCCAGCTTTCGCTTAACAATATACGGACCATGCCACATGGGTACAAATTTACCAGCCCCTAGCTTATCGTTTGCTTGATCGTAAAGTAAGACTAGGTCTCCTTTCGAAAAATTGCGGGGTGTAACATTCTGATTATACTGAGCTTTAATTCTTTTAGCATGAGTTTCGATAGCTAATGCAACATCACGTCAATTCTCATCTAATTGAGCTAAGTATAATAAATGTTTTTCCTCTTCGGAAGTGGCTGGTAATAATTGTACGACAATTTGTAATGACGGGATTTCGCATTCAATGGGTAGTACTGCCTCTAAACCGTAAACCAGTTGAAAGGTTGTAAAACCTGTTGATGTTTTGACTGAGGTTCGGTATGACCAAAGCGCTGAAAACAACATGTTATGCCAATTCGACCTATGAATCCCAATGATTCGTCGGATCATGGTGATTAGAACTTTGTTGATTGCTTCAACCAGACCATTTTCCTATGGGTAATATGGTGTGGAACTATCGTGACGCAGGCCAAGCTGATCTGTTAGTTCAGTCATCATGATGTTTCGAAAATGATTCCCATGGTCAGTGATAATCACTTGAGGAACACCAAATCTAGAAATTATATGATTGAAAACGAAAATCGCAGCAGTTTTTCCGTCTGCTGAAAATGTAGGCATCGCCTCGGCCCACTTGGTAAAATAATTTGCCGCAAGAATGATATACGCATGCCCATCGGCCGAGTGAGGGTTACATGTAATAAAACCGAGACCCCATTTTGCGAATGGACCGACGGCAATTATAGGGTGGAGAGGAGCAGGTGGAGCGCGCATCTTACGATCAAAAAATTGGCAATTGTGGCATTTCTGGACTGCAGTGATACAATCTTTGAATAAGGACGGCCAAAAATAGCCAGTGTGCAAGGTCTTTTGGGTTTTGGCATACCCTGACATATGATCGCCACACGCTCCAGAGTGATAATCATTAAGAACCTTTTCAGTCTCGTCATGAGTTAGACAACGTCGGAAAACAGAATCCACCCCACGACGATAAAGAGTATCTACAACAATAGTGTAAGGTTGGGATTGGAAATGTATTTTCCGGCGCTGAGATCGTGAGATGTCAGGCCGAAAATATTGGGTCTGGAGATAGACAATGATATTTCTATACCATGGATCAACAGTGCTGATAAGGAACAAGGATTCATCCGCAATGGGTTCTTCTGCCACATGTTCAGTATTAGCACGAGGGAAGTCACACATCAATTCCGCAAAAACCAAAGACTTCTTTGACTTGGCCTTTTCAAATTCCAAGTCAAATTCCTGCAGGATGACAATCCATTTGGAATACTTGCCCCTAGCAATTGTTTAGTTAAAATGTATTGCATAGGGTTCAATCAGAAATAACGGTGGTTTTACGTAGTAAAATGTAATGACGAAATCTTTGAACAGCTTGAATTGTTGCCAAGGCCAGTTTCTCCACATGTGAATATTTTAACTCAGTTGGAGTTAGAGTTCGACTAAGATAATAGATCACATGTTCACTCGAATTCATCCTGTTGAACTAAAACCATCCCAATGGTGGAATGGGAAGCGGCGAGGTACAAGAAGTAATCTTGGTTGTAGTTGGGAGGATGCAATAACGACGCATGGGTCAACGCGTATTTAAGTGCATCGAAAGATTTGTTAGCTATCTCATCCCAAAAGAATGGAGTGTTCTGTTTCAACAACCTGGTGAAACCTTTTGTAATCTCGGTGTAGTTAGGAATGAAACGACGCAAAAAGTTTGCTTTCCCATGCAAACTCTGGAGTAGGTGAAGAGTCGAAGGAGGTGGTAATTTAACGATGGCTTCAACCTTCGAAGGATCGACACGAATGTCGTCTTTGGATACAACAAATCCTAGAAAATGACCCGTTTCGATACAGAAAACACATTTGTGGGGATTCAGCTTAATCTGATATTGCCTACATCTCATAAAAATTGCTCGTAAATGAGTGAGATGGTCGACTCTACGTAAAGAATGGGCAGGTAAATCATCGAGATAAGGCTACATAATGTGCTTGATGTCATGAAACGCATAAGACATAGCCCTTTGAAAAGTTACGCCGACATTCGTCAATCCAAAAGGTAACTTGCAATAAGAAAAGGTCCCCCATGGACAAATGAATGTCGTTTTTGGTTGATCGGCGGGTAGAATTTTAATTTGATTGTAACCGAAAAAAGCCATCGATAAAGGAGAAAATTTCACTGCTGGCACAATCATTGATAATTTGATTGACATAAGGTGTTGGATAATTGTCCTTGGGACAATCACGATTAATATCCCTATAGTCAATGCATATTCTTATTGTCCCTTGTTTTTTAGTAACCGGAACAATATTCGATACCCAATCCGTTAAAGGAATTGCATAAATGAAACTTGCTTTAAGTAATTTCTCAACTTCTGTTTTGATGGCAGCAGCTTTTTGTGGGTGTATCTGACGCAAACGTTGCCAGACGGGTTTAGCATCAAGGTAAGTTTTGATCTCATGCACAAAAATTGAAGGATCAATTCCTGGCATTTCCTCATTGGACCAGGAAAACACGTCATGGAATTCTTGAAATAGGGCTTTATATGTTTTGACTTCAATGTCCGTACAAGAATCACCTATGTGAATGTTTTCAACAATCCCAGGTTTGATTGACATGTCGATAGGAATCGTTCGAGAAATATTTGCTAAATTTTGTTCAGAATCAGGATGTTTCAATGGATTCTGCGGTTCTTTGACATATTCAGCAGTAAAAATAGATGAAAAATTATTCTCAAAATGATCAATCTCAGGTAAAAACGAAGATCGATGATGAAGATCTTCCCATGGTAACTCATCAACATACAAAAGTTCCTGAATTTGCTTATCGATGTGAACAGTTTCAGAAAAGGTTGTTGAATCTGAGGTTGAGATTGAAAGTGATTATCCATGGATCACATTCACTAGATCAAGATTGGTTGAACTTGAGTCGGAAAACGACTGTACAGCCTGATAAGCAACTTCAAAGGGACTCAAAGGCATGGCGTCACCAAAAGAGTCCACCTCATAATCGAATGGAACAATCCAAGGATCGTCAAGAACAATGGATTCTGATGAAATCATATGAATAGTCGCGAAAGGAGATGGTACGTTGGGAGGAGGAAATGAAAAAGTTCTGAGTAAACCAGAATCTTTAACTAATCCTACCCCAACATCCTTATAAGGGATAGCGGTTTTACCAACATGTTGAATACTCTTAGCAGAGGATGGGTCGGATGAAAAGTAAGTTAACTGATCTATCGTAACGATCTTTCCATTATGTGGAAACTTAATAAGCCGAAAGACCGATGAAACAACAGCAGTCATGGCGTAAGACCAGCTACGACCCAAAAGAAGGTTGTAATCCAGAGGGGCATCAACCACCTCCACATCTAGATTAACAGTTTTTCCTTCAACCCCTATAGGTAAGTCCTGCAAAATGCCATAAGGATGAAACCCTCGGCCATCAAAGGCCTTCAGAATCTTTGGGGATTGATTAAGTGTAGGAGAACCAAGGGCTTTCCAACACTGTATCGACATAATACACGTTGAAGCTCCCTCATCAATCACAATCCTAAAGCAAGGTCTGTTTTTGACTAACACTGGAATCTAGAAAGCCATTTGATGAGGTAAACGAGGTGTACTATTTTCTAAATCAAAGACTATGAGGTTTGAGTCCTGAATATCAATAGCTCCTATAGCCGACAATAGCAATTTACGTTGTGCTGGACAAGATTATAGCACCTCGAAAGGCGACATTCTTGAAGGTGAAACAGCTAAATCTTCAACAATGTTATAGTTCAAAGCAGCTCTCGCATGTGGATTGAAAGCTGACTTTCAAAGTATACCTTTAGCAGGTGGTTTGATTACTAAGTCTGGATTAGGTTTCTCGATCTGTAGTGGATCGGAACCAGACGGAGCTGAGGTTGATGGGTTGGAATTAGAAGATTTTGTTTCCTTACCACTAATAGGACTCTTACTTCCATAATCTTGCGATCATGTCGCAATCCTAACATGAGACATCATCATTATGGGCTCTTCTGAGGCACTAGAGGAAGAACCTATCATCTTACTATCTTGACTCAGAAAAGGATCCTTCAAAACAGCAGGTGTTTGAGAACCTTTGACGATTTTCGCAACCTCAGCACGATGTGGACAATCTCTTGTAAAATTCTCCTCATCGTAGATGAGACAAGGATAGAGAGGTTTACGTTTCTCGTCAGTAGATTCAGGTTTATCTGACTTCTCCTTCGAGTTTTGCTTATTCGTCTTCTTGCCTTTCTTCTTACCGCCAGATTTTGGTTTGGCTGTAGATGATTCTACGACATGGACATCAGCAGAAATTTCAGTTGAAGACTCTCCCTTCGGGGAATCTGGTAAAGTTATAATAGGAGAAGAATTCTTGGAGGATTTCTTCTTACTTTTGGTATTAATAGTACCAATCATACCGTCAGCGGCATGAGATCCTGAGGGAGGTGCAATTATTTGATTTTGTTTTGGAAGGTCGGGGATTTTCTCGTGTAAAGTACCTGACTACGTATAAACTAAGTCAAGGTACTGAGCTTGAGCAATTACTTGCTCTTCGGTAACTACTCCTGCCTTGGCTACATCTTCAGTTGTTTTAGGTAATAACGATTTTACAAACCATTCTGCCAAAATTTGGTCCGGGATAAAAACTTTCACTAAACGACGTCGACGTCGCCATTCATGAATATGGCCTGAAATATATGTGGACGTCGATTGTTTTAATGAAGTTAATAATTTTGTTCCATTGTCATATCGGACTAACAGCAGAAAATGAGTAAGGAAGGAAGTGGCTAACTGACTAAAATTGTAAAAAGAGCCTCGTGGCAACTCAATGTACCACTTGGCTGCAAGGCCAATCAAAGTGCATTGAAAAATACGAAGATGAATTGAATCAGCTATAATGGAATTCAATGCACACCATAGATGGTAAGTTATCACATGATTAGACGGATCTTCTCCTTACTTCCCCTCAAACTTTGGTATATCACTGGGCAACTTAGTTGGCATTGGCGGCCAAAACGGAAGATAATTAAGGGAATCATTTGTTAGGTGCAACAAGTCAAGTAAATCCAAAGTTACTATAAACTGTAACTGACGGTTCGGATCCCGAAAACTTGGGGTCATAAGACCAGCCCCAGGAGGAGGATATCCGGGATAACTCAGAATCGGATTTGCATTTGGGATATTATATCCTCCTGGAAAACCAGGATTAACCGGACCATACTGGGGTTGTTGAGATTGTTGATAAGTATACCCAGGGTACAGTTGATACTGATAAGCCGAGCTCTGCACAACAGGACCGAATTGGTATTGTCCCTAGTACGGTTGATAAGTAAATTGAGGTTGACTTGTGACAACTATACTAGACCCAGGTTGTCCTACAGGCATTGAAACCGGAGTCTGGATTGTAGGTCCGGACTGAGGTAAAGAGGCCTGAGGAGTTGATACAGGAATAGTAGAAACTGGAGCTTCTGATACTCCAGAAATAGGTGGGGTGGATAGAACAGAGGCCGCAGTAGTCGCAACAGACATTTGGGGCAGAGTTCGAGGTGAACTAGGCCCAGGTTGATGAACTACCTCAGGTGTAGAAGTTTGAGTAGTAGGCTGGACAGGTTGTTGGGGTGAACCAGAACCAAAGGCTGTCCAGATTGAGATGACAACTACACACACTGGGTTGCAAATTCTATTGTTCCCACACCATGTTCATTCCGGGGTATGGAACCATAACAGGTTGAGCATATTGAGGACCAAAACTAGGTTGAGTGTAAGGTTGATAATTATACGGTACATTTCTCGTTCCTTGAACAAATTATTGACCTAAAGGTGGTTGGAAACCTTGAGGTTGGTATTGACCTTGAGGTTGGTACTGACCTTGTTGTTGGTACTGACCTTGAGGTTGGCACTGACCTTGAGGCACATATTGAAACTGAGGTTGAACTTGAGGTACATATTGGTACTGGGGTTGACCTTGAGGAAAATACTATCCCGTAGGGATGTACTGTCCTTGAGGTTGTCCCCCACGCGGTAATGGACTACCTTGAGGTTGCCCCCAGGCGGTATTTGAGTACCTTGCGGCTGCCCCCCAAGCGGTTTGAACTACCTTGAGGTTGATGGTTAGGAGTAGTACCAGACATCATAAGAATCTCTTCGACACTTAACGGTTTAGTTCCGCTATTACCAGGAGATACTACATATTCGATGGATTGAGGAGATGCTCCTGAAAACGTATTAGATAAAGACTGATACCCAGGAGGAACAGAAGGACCGCCATGTAAAAATGTTTCCGGCATCTGAGAAAACAAGGATGATTGTCTCGACATATTCAAAGGAGGATAATAACCTTTGTGTGTTGGATGGAAAGGAAAGTGAGGTGGTGAAGACACGAGACCTGGATTTTCTAAAAATTTGGTCAACGAAATATACCAAGCGTCACCTCTAATGGGACTGTAGAAAATGGATTCACGCTCCCTAAGTTCGATAGCTGGTTGATTTTCGGGGATGTTTATACCTTCGTCCGGACTTACAAGTTCTTCTATGGAAATGAGTCCAGAAGGAAGATTCTGGGTACTGATACTTCCTACCCTAGGTGAACTAGGACCACTAGAGATAGGAGAAGCAAATCCTGAAGATGGAGTAGCAGCAGGTTCAGTTTTAGGTTCAGATATTTCAGGTTCTTCAGCTAATGAACTAGTAGGAGTAATACTACCAGTAGCTTTGGAAAATGAAATCGGTTCAAAAATATGTTATGTTGCTTGAACTAGATAATCAGGATGTATGATTAACGAAGACTCTCCGGCCTTCGGTGACCCAACTATACTTTCATTACATGTGACAAGAGCTCGCAGCCCTTCAAGTTGACTTGGTTTAAATTCGGGAGGCTGCCCCCGAAGTCGACGGGATTGTCTCGGTAATTCAGCCAAGATTAATTATTTAATTACTTCACACGAAAACAAAGAAAATCTCAATAAAACCACCTAAAGTCTCTAGAGAACCAAACAATTTGAAGCACATGCCTAATAAATCTAGGAGATCAAACCACACACAAACAGTATCTTTCCAGATCGAAAACACTAGTTGGTGATGAAATCCAACGTCGCAGAATTCAATACAGAAAATGGCGGTTGAAACAGTTACCCCGACAACCTACTTAATGAAATAGACTGGCACAAGTTTCTCCACTATAACCATCTCGAGTGAAGATAAACCCCCAGAGAGTCCAAGTGAGTCTACTCGATGTCTGCTCCATGAACAGTGGGATCTTCCCTCCACCGTCACCTAGGAAAGAATCCTATAGATTATGGCCACTAAGGTTACCAATGGAAACAAATATACCTAGGGGAGCAGTCTGTGATCCTATACACGCAAGGGCAGACTAACAAGCTCAATCCCCTTGAAGGCTCCTTGACAGATTGGGTATCGAATATTGTTCTAGATACTAAAAAACAAGGGACAATAAGGATATGTATTGACTATAGGGATATTAATCGTGCTTGTCCCAAGGACAATTATCCCACACCCTATATCGATCAAATTATCGATGATTGTGCTGGCAGTGAAATTTTCTCCTTTATGGATGGCTTTTCTGGTTACAATCAAATTAACATTCTACTTGCCGATCAACCAAAAAAGGCATTCATCTGTCTATGGGGGACATTTGCTTATTGCAAGTTACCTTTTGGATAGAAGAACACTGGAGCAACTTTTCAAAGGGCCATCTCTTATGCGTTTCATGACATCAAGCACATTGTGTAGCCTTATCTCAATGATTTACCCGTGCATTCTTTATGGAAAGCCAACCATCTCACTCATTTACAAGAAATTTTCATGAGATGTAGGCATTATCAGATTAGGCTGAATCCGCACAAGTGTGTTTTCTGTATAGAAACAGGTCGTTTACTGGGATTTGTTGTATCCAAAGTCGACATTTGTGTCGATCCTTCGAAGGCCAAAGCCATTGTCAAGTTACCACCTCCGTCGACTCTTCGCCTACTCCAGAGTTTGCAAGGGAAAGAAAACCTTTTATAGCGTTTCATTCCTAACTACGCCGAGATTACAAAAGGTTTCACCCAGTTGTTGAAACAGAACACTACATTCTTTTGGGACGCGATAGCTAACAAATATTTCGATGCACTTAAACATGCATTGACCCATGCGCCATTATTGCATCCTCCCAATTATAACCAGGATTACTTCTTGTACCTCGCCGCTTCCCATTCCACCATTGGGATGGTTTCAGTTCAACAGGATGAATTTGAAAGTGAACATGTGATCTATTATCTTAGTTGAACTCTAACTCCAACTGAGTTAAAATATTCACATTTGGAGAAACTGGCCTTAGCTGCAGTCCAAGCTGTCCAACGATTTTGTCATTACATTTTGTTACACAAAACCATGGTCATTTCTGACTGTAACCCTATGCAATACATTTTGACTAACGAATTGCCAGGCGGCAAGTATTCCAAATGGATTGTCATCCTGTAGGAGTTTGATTTGGAATTTGAGAAGGCCATGTCAAAGAAGTCTTTAGTTTTTGTGGAATTAATGTGTGACTTCCCTCGTGCTGATACCGAACATGTGGCGGAAGAACCCATTGCGAATGAATCCTTGTTCCTTATTAGCACTGTTGATCCATGGTATGGAGATATCATTGTCTGTCTCCAGAACCCAATCTTTTCGGCTAGACATTTCATGATCTCAGCGCCGGAAAATACGCTTGCAGTCATAACCTTACACTATTATTGGAGATACTCTTTATCGTCGTGGGGTGGATTCTGTTTTCCACCGTTGTCTTACTCATGACGAGGCTGAAAAACTTCTTAATGACTGTCACTCTAGAGCGTGTGGTAGTCATATGTTGGGGTATGCCACAGCCCAAAAGATTTTGCGCGCTGGCTATTTCTAGCCATCCTTATTCAAAGATTGTATTATTGCAGTCCATAAATGCCACAATTGCCAAATTTTTTATCGTAAGATGCACGCTCCACCTACTCCTCTCCACCCTATCATTGCCGTTCGTCCACTGACAAAATGGGGTATCGATTTTATTACCTGTAACCCTCACTCGGCCAAGGGGCATGCATATATCATCCTTGCGGTAGATTCTTTTACCAAGTGGGCTGAGGCGATGCCTACATTTTCGGCAAACAGAAAAACTGTTGTGATTTTCATTTTCAATCATATAATTGCTAGGTTTCGTGTTCCTGAAGTGATTATCACTGACCATGGGAGTCATTTTTGAAACATCATGATGACTGAACTAACAGATCAGCTTGGCCTATGTCACAATAGTTCCACTCGATATTACCCACAGGAAAATGGTCTGGTTGAAGCAATCAACAAAGTTCTAGTCACCATGATCCGACGAATCATTCAGATTCATAGGTGAAATTGGCATAACATGTTATTCTCAGCGCTTTGGGCATACTGAACCTTAGTCAAAACATCAATAGGTTTTACTCCATTTCAATTGGTTTACTATTTAGAGGTACAAATTGAATGCAAAATCCCGTCAATACAAATTGTTGTACAATTATTACCAGCCACTTCTGAAGAGGAAGAACGTTTATTATACTTAGCTCAATTAGATGAGAATCGATGTGATGTTGTATTAGCTATCAAAACTCATGCCAAAAGAATTAAAGCTCAATATGATCGGAATGTTACACCATAGAATTTTTCGAAAGGAGACCTAGTCTTACTTTACGATCAAGCAAATGATAAGCTAGGGGCTGGCAAGTTTGCACCAATGTGGCATGGTTTGTATATTGTTAAGCGAAAGCTGGAAAAAGGGGCCTATGAATTAGAAGATTTTGACGGTGTCTCTTTAGGAAAATCTAGGAATGGGCTTTATCTAAAGCAATATTATGCTTAAACGATTAGTGTGGAGATTTTTTAGACTAGTTTCTTTCTAAGTTTATTGTGTTTTTAGATTAGGAACGTGTGCTTTACTTTAGAGAGTGTTTTTCATCATTATTCCTGGTTATCTTGATTTTACTCTGGATATTGCAGATGTCGACACCTCTCCAAAAATACATCAGTTTTGTTGATGGCGCTTGTCGTAGTACACAGAACATCTCTTCCGCAGCTTAGGTTATCTATTCGCCCTCTAATGAGTTAATATCTATGCATGGGGTAAGCCTCGGTCAAACAACGAACAACATTGCAGAATACAGTGCAGTGATTGAGTTATTAACTAATCCATTTCATTTGGAATTCGGAGTTTTATTGTTCGATTAGATTCGGAACTCGTTGTATTACAACTTAATAGAGTTTATGCCATTAGAAATTTAGTGTTATTGCGATTATTTTTTAGAGTCTGTCTCTTGGAATGAGAATTTGATTACATCGAATATCAGCACATTCCAAGATATTTAAATACATTAGCAGAGGTAGTTGATTCTCGAATGTTAAATAGACATTTGCATTAAATCAAACAGTAAATTTGAAAACATCCCATAACATATTTTGCAAGATAACCAATAATAGTAATATAGAATAGCATAGAAGTGTGTCAAAATATACATCGTCTTCGATCAAAGGTTGAAAAACACCTTATGATCGGCAAAAATGATAGCACAAAAAGTCCAAAAATGAGTCTACAAGTCAATCATCCTATCACTGGTGATGATCACGATAAGACACCACTGCTCGGGCCACCCTACAAAGGAACCTCCTAAAAGGTCCTGGGACCCCAATCACATAGCGCTGTAGCCTAAGAGGAATGTCGTCTGTGCTGGTCTTCGAAATATCTACTATCAAGCGCTCTAAATGACTCTCTAATTCGGCCAAGGTCTCTGTTGATTGGTCCTGTGGAGCTAGTGTTGCGGCAGCTGGCTGTCTTTGATCATAAGGCTGGAGAGCGGCTGGTCGCCATGGACCCACATCTGCATTTAAAAGCTTTTTACTATTAGTTTTGGGACGATTTAAAAACAAATATATATATATATAATTTAAAGTGTTGAGAACAATTTTACCTCTATCATCCCATTGCTCTCCTGGTGGAAGAGCCGTGTAGGGATCACCATGATAATCCATCCCAGAATATGGAAAATCCTGAATCATAAAGAGTTGGTTCTCTAACCAACGAAAATACTCGGGTGTGAATCGAACAACCTCGGTGCCCTCCTTAGACTGCAACCCAATGCATAACCCTAAGATCTCGGGGAAGTCCAGCCTCAACAGTAAGTTTCTATGGAACTAGCATAGGTACCCTCTCTGGGGCAAATCTCACAACTAAATAACCATATCCAAAGTTCTTTAGTTGTCCATTCTTTGCCCTAGTCAATTGGCCCTTCACATTGGCCAATACAGCATCGCACCAGTTGAAGATGGTGCCTCGGAAGCCATCTACTACCATGCACATCTCAGAACCTGTAGCTAGATGCAATGTTGTGCTCCCGTAGAGTCTAGTAATAGTAAAGGCAATCACCTTTAGTTAAGGACAAGAGACGGTTTTAACATCTTTCCGTTTGTCTGGAGTCTGTTCATTACAGAACTCTAGTCAGAGACTAGCGACAGATTGGTCACCTGGCCTAGATCTGAACAAGGATAATTTCTCACCTCTCTTGGGAAATCCAGTCAAAAAGTATATGTCATCCTGCTCAATTTCGAGCCGGTTGCCACCAATAATGAAGCACTGGTCCTGCGTGCTCCACCTATTCACCAGCCATTGTAGAAAGTCTACCTGTGCCCTCATGCTAGGTATGGTCCAAAATTTGAATAGCCCGAATTCTCTCAATTCCTGTAATGAATGTGGATGGAGTAATGCAACTTGATCCACATCCTCGTGCTCTCTTTCTCGCCAAAAAACCATCTTGTGTACCTACATTGCAAAATTGGTGGATTAGAACTTTCATTTCAAAATTCTATGGGGTAAAAATGAGAAATTTAGGGTTTAAAATCTGCGTTCCACGGGGTTCACACCCATCCCTTTAGAGATAGTGCGTAGGTGCGCACGTCTCCTTAAGGACAAGTGTGGCACCCTGACTTTTCTCTGTGCACAGAAAAATCGGGGTGCGCAGGGGCCACACGGCGCCCCTACGCAACTGCCGCAGACGATTTTTTGCCGTAATTTTCCTCTAAAAATCAATTTCTAAACCCTAAAACAAAATTTTAAACGGATGAAATGCAAGTTAGGGACAATGTGGATTACCTGGAGAAGATGGTTCTCGATTCCAGCCATCGGATTTTTCGCAATCTCCACAATAAGTTTTCTACCAAATGCTCTTACTTTTTACTCGAAAGGAAAACGGTAAAAATGAACTTGTAAAAGCCCTTTTTATAAGATTTTTTGAATAAATAAATTAAATTTATTTATTTTTTACTTTGGAAAGGTCATTTTTGGTGCATTTTTATTATTTTTAAAACAGATATGAGTAATGTTTGCAGTTTTTGTGCAGAATATTGGGTATTCAGGTGAAATTGGTCGTTTTCAACAAAAACACATAGGAGTCCTCTTTAAGCTCTTATCTGACTCGTAAAATCTGAAAAGATTGCTGAGCTTTTCTTTTTAGACTCGTTAAAATGGAACTAAAATGACAGTCCTCTTACAGCTCTTTTCCGACTGTATAAACATGAAAAGATTGTCGTACTTTTGTCATTTCAAGTTCGATATTAGTAATAAAATGCCATGTTTTCGATCGGTTTTTTACTTTTTCAGATTGAAGAAGCTAATTATGAAAATTACTCCTTGATCGTAATGATCAAGCGGTTCTCTAAAGTATTATTTTATACTTTTTCGGGCTTGGGAGACACAAATTTACGAAAAAGGACAACCATGGAGTTTTCTTAAGTTTTTCTTCTGACTCCCTAAAAATGAAAAACGTTGAGTTTCTCTTATACTGGACTCATTAAAATTCAACAATAAAGGACCTGTTCAATTACAAATAGGAATAGACCACTCCTTCTTAGGGTTCGAATCTAAACTAAGTTGGACTCATTCGAAGGATGAGCTTATAACCAAGCAAATGTTATCCTCCTCAAGCTTGTCAAAAATATAGAGGTACTTGCCAGAAATGGTGGGGGAAAAGAGAGAAAAATGAACCTATTTGTCATACTTTGTGTCTGAAAAACATTCCATCACTCTTGAACACGACACTTTTATTCACCTGGGTTGGGAAATCTTTTACCTAACAGTTAATCAAGCCACATTGAAAGTCTTCAATCGGTTTCCGGGTATTAGCTTTGGGTCAATTGTCACCAAGACATTTGCAGTGTCATTACATGTTCAAGAGGTCTGTGCAATAAACCATTCACCTACAAAATATGTGTCATCCATCATTGACCGTCCTTGAGTTAGTTCTTTCTAAATATATTTCTTCAGACTTAATCTATGATTTCGTGTTATGGGCTTGCCTATGACGGATCACTTTCTATCGACTCTGACTCATTATCTATAAAGATGATCTAGAAATCGTCAGTACCTTGGAATTTGCATGCCTCAATGGCAGGTTTCTCACCTTTGATGACAGGTTGCATCATTGACCTTCGATCAAAGGATTCTGTGACGTGTTCGACATCGACTATTCTTCACATTCATGGATTGTCTGAGTACTTTGAGGGCCATTGACATTACTGGTGGTTCCTCTCACACTTGTTAATAGTTTACATCATTGACTAGTAATCAAGTGGTTTGTACCATGTTCGACTTCGAGAAATTCATTCACACGGATAGAATCGTACTAGTTCGGGAAGTATAAATGAAGACCCTGGATCTAGTTTCCACCATCGAGGATGCGAGGAATTTTGTTATCATTATATAGTGGACTATTCATAAACAGATGGCTATGGCCATACTATGTCCATATGTTTCTACTTGTGATGTAATGCAAAATCATTCCTGTATCAAAATAGTTTTAGATAGTTCTTAGTCAGTTTTGATCTGAGTATGGGAATGCCTACCTCAGCGATGATATTTTCACATATATATATTTTGTGTTTTTAGAGGTTCCGACCGGGGTATCCACAGGAAGATCCTTGAAATGATAAAGTCCTTCACTCTTCTTAGATCATCAAAAAAATATCCTTATCTATTACAGACTTTGCACTTTAGGGGGCAATCTGTTACACAAACAATTGTTACCATGACCTTCTACAGTTTTTGTGAGTCCATAACCACTCATACATACCTCCTTTGTAAGTCTTAAGCCTCAGCTCTTCATGTCAAGCCTTGGAAATGGGAGAGAGACCTTAAAAATATCTTAAATCCTGGTTTCACACTTTCTCCTAGCATTTCCTATGGTGCTGCACCCAATGGTCATGTCCCCTGCGAACCTGACCTCTTTATTTTTTAAGTGATGGGTGCAAACCCCTGTCAAAGTTAAAAGGCATGAGTTCGCTCTTACAAACTCATCTTGGGTCACTTCTGCCTGCTTCTAGAAGGAATATTACGCTGGTAAATCCGCTCCACCTTGGTTCATCCATTCCAGAGCTAACTCCATGATATGAGGTGCTTATCCCATTGAAGGAGGAACTTTCCCTTCAATGGTGGACCTACAACTTCTTCCATTTGCACTATAAATTCAGGCATTGGGCTGGTTGTAGGAGGGGTTGAAAGCTGAAGATTCTTGAGGGTAAATGCTGCTGGAAATTAGGCTTCCTTTTTGAGCTTGTGAGAGAAGAGATCACATACCTTTCATGTCATTTGGGAAGTGAGTGAGGCTTGTTAAAGTAGAGGAGACTCCTACTGGACCCTGGAAAGAACTTGTGCAACATCAAGGCAAAGGTTGTAAGGTTCTTTTATTCATAAAGTTAATACAATAAGGTTTGTTTTTCTCAATGAACTGTCTCTAATGGTTTATTTTATGAGCTCCTTGATCTTCATAACGAACATGTTTTATTATAATATCTATGCAGGTGTTCTTTGATATGTGTTTGTTTGTGTATGCAAGTTATTGAAAAGGAACTGCTTGAAGCTGTTGGAATAAAGCTACCACAAGCAAGTGTTGGACCGAGGTAGGGTCTGTTACACCTCTTAGTTTTCATTCATGAACTAAAACATGTTTAGAGAAAAGTAGATTTGCTTGTGCTCTTTGTTGCTAGATATCATTAGATACTAGGGAGATCGGTATTGTCCACAAGAATGATTTATCCGGCCAACAGGCCCATGCCATATGGGTTCAAATTTTCCTGCCCCGAGCTTGTCATTTGCTTGATCATACAGCAGGACTAAATACCCCTACATGAAAGAATGTGGGTTGACTGTCTGATGAAAGTGAGTTTTTACTCTCTTCTTCTATGCTTCAATGACTAAAGAAGAAAGTCGACAAGTCTTCTCAATCTGTTCTAGATAAATAATGCCTTCTTCCAGTGGATTAGTTTTCGAGAGAAATTTGATAGCTAATTTGAGAGAAGGTATTTCACATTCAATCGGAAGGGTATCTTCCAAACCATAGACAAGTTGAAAAGGTGTGAATCTGGTCACATCCTTAACCATGGTAAGGTAGGCCCATAGAGTAGAAAACAACATCAAATTCCAGTTAGATTTGTGCATTCCAATGGTACATTGAAGCATTGCAACTAAGACTTTATTTACTACTTCGACCTGGCCATTAGCTTGAGGGTAATATGGCGTCGAACTATCGTGATGCAAGCCTAACTGGGTTGTCAACTCAGTCATCATATAACCCGAAAAATGGGAACCATGATTAGTGACTATAGCTTGAGGGACTCTGAACCGGGTAATCACGTGATTCAACAGAAATTGTGCAGTTCTCTTACTTTCATTAGACAATGTAGTTATTGCTTTGGCCCATTTTGTAAAATAATTGATGGCAATGATACTTGTCGAGCGAGGATTACATGTCATAAAATTGATATCCTGTTTAGCAAAAGGACCAACGGTAATGACGGGATGTAAAAGGGAAGGTGGTGCACACATCTTCCACTGGTAAATTTGACATGCATGACATGAGCGAACAACCATAATGCAACCTTTGAAGATGGATGGCCAAAAGCAACCAGCATGAAGAATCTTTTGGGTAGTAACAGAACCAAACAAATAACTACTAAGAGCACGAGAGTGGTAGTTATTTAAGACATTTTTAGCTTCCTCAAAACTTAGACAACGACAGAGAACTAAATCAACGCCAAGACGATATAAAGTGTCTCTGACAAAATGATACAACTGAGAATAGGGAAAATACATCGCCGAGCATCCTTAGACAAATCAGGGCAGAATGAAGACATGTGGAGGTAAACAATAATGTCATTGTACCAGGGATCGAGGGTATTCGAAATGTGGTCCTCTATTTAAGACGGAGCGAAAACAGATGGTAATGAGAAAATCAACTCAATGAAGACCAATGACTTCTTAGCCTTGGCAGTAGTAAACTCGAAATCAAACTCCTGAAGGATAACAATCCATTTCTAGTATTTCCCCCGAGCAATTGACGTGACAAAATGTATGTCATCAAGTTGCAATTTGAAATCACAGTCGTAGTGCACAATGAAATGTAATGATGAAAACGTTGGAAAGCATGGAAAGCTACCAAGGCAAACTTCTTGACATAATCATAATGAGTCTCGGTATCAAGAAAGTTGTGGCTAAGATAATATATAACATGATAAGAACAATCATCGTCATCTTGGACCAAAACCATACCAATGGTACTATCAGCAATAGCTAGATAAAGCGAATAATCACGATGATAGTTGGGTGGATGCAAGAGGGGAGTAGAGACAAGAAGGATCTTGAGCTGCTCAAATGACCTTTGGGTGATGTCATCCTAAATAGATGGAGTGTCACACCTAAGGAGAGGCATGTAACCTTTATCGACCTCAGCATAGTTAGAAATAAAATGACATAAAAAATTATCCTTCCCCTACAAACTTTGTAATTGATACAAAGAAGAAAAAAGTGGGGGATTCAAAATAGTTTCATCCTTCAGTGGATCGACATGAATAGCCTCCTTAGAAATGACAAACCCAAGGAGTCTGCCAGATTCAATGCAGAAGACACACTTATGCAGATTGAGATGAATATAGTAATGTCTACAACGAAGAAAAATTTGCCATAGGTGGTTCAAATGGTCTGTGCATTTAGCTGAATGAGCCAAAAGATCATCTAGATAAGGCTAAACAATGTGTCTAATGACATGAAAAGCATAGGACATTGCTCGCTGGAAAATTGGACATGCTTTTTTAAAACCAAAAGGGAGCTTTTTGTAAGCAAAAGTACCGGACAGACAGATAAAGGAAATTTTGTGCTGATTGGTAGGTGAAATATTGATATGGTTGTAATCAGAAAATCCGTCGATAAAAGACAATATCTCACTCCCAGCACAGTCGTCAATAGGTTGGTCAATAGAGGGAGTAGGATAGCTATATTTCAGACATCTACGACTCAGGTCACTATAATTAACACAAACCCTAATAGTGCCCTATTTTTTGGTCACAGTGACAAAGTTTGATACCCAGTCTGTTAGTGGAATGGGGTAAATGAATCCGACCTTAAGAAGTTTTTCAACCTATCCCTTGATGGCAACGACCTTTCTTGGGTGCACAGGACATAAACATTGACAAACTGGTTTCGCATCATATGTAGGTATCTCATGTACCAAAATACTCTAATCAATACCATACATTTCTTCATATGACCACACGAACACATCAAGAAACTCTTGGAAAAGGTCGGTGTAAAGTTGGATCTCCCCAGGAGAACTAGTTACTCGAATGTGAATATTTTCAACAATCCATGGTTTAATAGAGATGTTGACGGGAATGGTTTGCATAATATTTCCCATATTCCGCTTAGAAAAAGCCTCATGAGTTAATATGGGCATTTGTAGTGGTGGGGAATGAAGATGGGAAGCAAAAGTATCTAGACAGGAAATCATTTCCCCAAAGCCGAGAAGAAATGAATAGCGATGATGACTATCGATCTAAGGAGGATCAACAAAAGACAAAGTTTCAAGAATAGCCTCGTCAGAAGGAAACGTTTCTTGCAATAGATCTAGAGAAGTAATATATCCAAGCTAAGGGGATTGCACATACGTGTCGAGAGATCTACTCGGAGTAGAGTTAGAAGATCAAACTAAAGCTGAAACAATTTCAACATAGTTGAGCTTTGCAGAGCTCAACGACAAAACATCACCCCATGAATCCACCTGATCCAGGGGGGAATCACCCAGGGATTGGGATTGATAGAGATCATATTTATAGAAGTGACATTAGGAGGTGAGAGTGGAAAAACACCCATAATGGTAAGATCTTTAAAGAGGCCAGCACCCACAATCTCATAGGGAGTACTGGTATACTCCACAAACGGAACATTGTTGTCTAAGGAAGAGGAAGTGAAGAAGGACAACTGATCGACTGTAACAATCTTCCCTTGATGAGGGAAATAGAACGTGTAGAATAAAGATGAAGCCACGGAATGCATTGCATAGGTCCAATTTCAACCTAACAAAAGGTTGTAAGTCAGATGAGCATCAACAACTTCAACTTCAACGTTGATTGCATTCCCTTCCAAGGTGATAGGCAAGGATGGGAGAATACCAAATGGACAAGAATCTCTTCCATAAAATGCTTCCAAGGTATTAGGAGATTGACTCAAAGATGGGGAACCGATAGCCTTCCAACAAGAAACAAACATGATGCAACTGGAAGCTCCTTCATTAATAATAGTACAATGAATCTTTGAGTTAATAATGACTTGGATGAGAAAAGCGATTTGATGAGGCAAATGCTACACATGATTTTCAAGATCGAATGTATTAACTCAGAATCAGCCAGATCAATACCACCAATGGTGAATAGTAGAGACTTTCATTGGGGAGGAAAAATCTGGAGAACCTCCAACATAGACATAGTCAAAGGAGCTTGAGCTAGGTCTTCGACAATACTGTAGTGTTGTACAGCACGAGCATTGGGGTTATAGGAAGATTTCCAAAGAACTCCTTTAGTAGGTGGTCTAATGACAGACTCAGTGGTGGGTTATTCAATATGAAGAGGGCCAAAACTGGATGAAGGAATGTTAGAGGGTGCTTCAAGTTCCTTCGTTGCGGATGGAGCATAATCTTTCAATCAAGTACTCACATGAATAGGAATAGTCATAGCCATAAAAACCTGGGAGCGAAAAGTGGAAGACGATTGGGGTTGGTCTACCACCATTTGAGTTTGCTAGTTGGGAAAAGGCTCTTTAAGTACAGCTAGATTCCCTGAAGTCCTCTTAAGAAAACGACTAACCTCAGACCATCTAGGATAGTCTTTAGTGTAGTCATCCTCATCACAGATAAGACAACGATACTTAGGTTTGCGTTTACAAGCATCATCGGCAAGAGTCTTAGGAGGTTCTTGCTTCGGTGCATCGACCTTATTTTTACCTTTGCCTTTCTTTTTACCATTCAAAGTTTTCTCTATCATGGTAGACTAAACGACATTAACCTCTATGGTTTTTCCAAAATACTAAGAAGCAATTTCAACAGGAGCAATAGATTTTTGCTTCATAGGAGTTGTGGAAGACTTTTGGGAAGATTAAGCAATAGAACCAGTAACACCATCGACATGAGAAGCAATTTCAACACGAGCAATAGATTTTTTCTTCGTAGGAGTTGTGGAAGACTTTTGGGAAGATTAAGCAACAGAACCAGTAACACCATCGACATAAGGTGTCGATGGGGCTTTAGAAGTTCCATGTCATGGAGCATCAGGTAAGACATCATAAAGCATGCTAGATTGGGAATATACCAAATGAAGATATTGAACATGCGCGATGGCTTGCTCTTCAGTAACACATGGCCCCATAGCAATATCTCAGGCTATCATACCGACAAAAGAGGTAGTAAACCAACCAATCAAAAGCTGATCATGGATCTAGAACTTAATCAAACAACGCCTCATTCTCAATTTATGAATATGATCAGAGATGTGGGTAGCCATGTCCTATTTCAGAGAAGTAAGGAGATGCATTCCTCTTTCATAATGAATCGGTAACTGAAAATGGGTAAGAAATGCCATTGCAAGAGAGTTAACATCTTAGAAGGTTCCACAAGTGAGTTCAATATACCATTTCATAGTGGAAGTAGTGAGAGTCCTTTGAAAATGATGGAGATAGATAGAATCATCAAGGCAGGAATCAGATAAACACCAAAGGTAATAAGTCATAACATGCACATGGGGATCCTCTCTAGATTTTCTGTCAAATTTGGGACAATCATCGGGAATCTTGGTTGGAACTAGTGGCCAATATGGATTATGAATGATAGGGTCATTTATTAACTTTGACACATTGGGTAGTTCCAAAGTTGCAAGAAAAGGTAACTGAGGGTTGAAAGACATCATGGGTCTTTGATAAGGGCCAACGTTAGGGTTCCAACCAGAGCCTTGTTGTCCACACAAATTTCGTCCATAAGAATTTTTTCCATAATGGTTATAGTGAGGCGGATTAACACCATAACTTGGTTGTTAACCCAGATTTTGACCACCATCATACCATTGGTTACTAGCTTGACCAACAGGAGTAGCATATGGCTATCAAAAATTCTAATAAGGATTAACTTGTTGTTGTTGATAGTTTTGATATGGAGTACCCTAAGGTTTCCCTTAGGGTTGCTGGGGTACTTAGAGACTATATTGCAGCTGAGGTCCAAACTATGCCTGGGGCCCGGACGACACCTAATAAACAGGTTGGGCCAACCTGAGTCTGGGGAGTGGGTTGAGTATGGGGTCCACCTTGAGTCTGGAGATCGGGTTGAGGTTGGGAACCTATTTGAATTGGAGGGCCAGGTTGACTAAGGGTTGGATTGACTTGCCCCGACTGATGTCCTTGGGGGAATTAAGGATGACCCAACTGACTAGAAGATGGGCCATGTTGGAACTAAGGTTAGCCTATCTGACCAGAAGGTTGTCCTTTTAGGGCAAGAGGTTGACCTGGCTGATGGTTCACCTTGTTGGGCAATAGCTTGGGCTTGCTGGAATTGAGGCTGACTTCGTTGACCAGAAGGTTTCCCTGAATAAATAAAGGAGGAACCTGTGGGGGCCAAATGTTGTCCGTGAAAGGGTTGTCCTTGCAAGCCCGAAGGTTGTCCTTAAAAAGGTTACCCTTGCAAGCCCGAAGGTTGTCCTTGAAAAGGTTTTCCTTGGGGGCCATGGTAAGTAGTACGATTTCAGGCAAATGAAAGAGGAACATAAGTCTCAACAAGGACCCCCAGAGGAAGAGACCGAGTGTAATAAATATGGGCTCCACAATGATCAATGTAGTGTGGAGGGTCATGTGGGATAGATAGTGGTTGAGAAACTAAAGAATTATGAGTCATATTTTGAAGAGGAAACAGATAGTACTCATATGAAAATCCTGTAGGAATGGAATTTGAAGAGATTAGTACATTACTCGTAGGTTGACCAACTCCAGAAACTAGAGTCAAAGGACCACTGTTAGTGGGTCCAAAATATATCCTACTAATAGTAGTAACCACTAAAGATGTTGTAACGACGGTAATAGAAGGAGTTGTAGATGCCACACAAACGGTGGGCATCTTGGAACGAAGGTAACTAATGCAACCTGTGTTTGAGGAATAGAAGTCAAAGCAAACTAAGTAGACATGAAGGGTCCTGAAGTTGGAATGGTAGTATGAGACTATACATAGCTCTAATGAAGAGATGTAGAACCAAGTATGTCAGCGAAAGCATGATAGCAAAGGGGTAATGACACATCAAAAGTGGTGTGGAAAGGAAAGCCTTCCAGAGGAAACTAAGGTTCATCGTCAACAAAAAGCCCTCTTGACCACTAACGGGACTTGACTCATCCATGTCGGAAGAGCCCGTCGAAATCAAAGCACCAGGAGGAGTAGACAGGAGGTCCTCATCTAAAAATTCCCAAACGTTGGGAGGAGTCCAATTGATATGAAAAGGTTCCTCACCCAAAGCTAGAGAAGCAAGAGGCTGAACACTCAGGACGATAGGAAGAGTACTAGTAACAAACGATACCTTAGAAGAGACAGGAGAAAGGGGTTCTCCATCACCTGGTAAGGATGACGGATTCCGTGAGTCCACCACTATGGCCTAAAATCAAAATTCTAGGAGAAAAGATATAATCAATAATGTTGCAAAAAATCTTTCAAGATATAGCTCACAATATGGCCAAGATTAACAAGTAATATGTTATCGTAGACAAATAAATTTATGACATCAGAATGAAACTTTGCCTTTTCATGTTTAAAGAGTCGAGGAAAAGGACAAAAGATGACTCTAGTCTCCTTCAAAGTTTAATGAGCCTGAAAGGACAAGTGCTCAAATGATACTTTTACTTTTAAAGAGTTGAAAAGGAACAAAATTTGCTACTCTGGAATTCTAGGCAAAAGTTTTACAAGACAAGTCGTAAAATTGCATACACAACTTGGTAATAAAATGAAAGAGAAATGATGAAGGACTTCCCGTACGGTAGTGAATCTTCCTGAATGTTGTGTTCAGTGTGTTAAGATTCGTAATGTGGTAGACACGACTTCCTATGGATACTAGGATGATAACCTAGTGGGGTCTCCCAACATATATGTGAGCACAAATCTGTACTATTATCTATTGAATCAGAAAAGGAGGAATCACCCGACCCTAGTGAAAACAATGGCAACTAGATTTAATGATGCAGAAGCTGTCTCTAGCCTAGACCTCTAGATAGGTGAGTGTTAGGTTCCAATGCGTTTTTAAGTTTGTTCAATAAATTTTAACAGTTAATCTTGAATAAAGTCTCGGTTTTAAGGCCCTATTAAATGTATCTTTAACACTCCTAGAATACAATTAAATGAAAAAAAATACCATTCTCATCGGATGAACAACTAGCTAAGCAAGAGTGAGAGGTTCAATACATAACAGTTGAATGGAAAACAAGGAAACCAATCAAAGAAAAAGGAACACCTCTACCATTTACTCAAACTTGCAAGCAATCTAAACAAGAGAAATGAGAAACACACTTTTTTCTTTTCAATGTCTTAATATCAAGAATCTACTAATGCAAAAATCCTCTTTCACACCTTAATACAAGATGAACGCAATTTTTTATTTTTTCAAATAATTGATAAGAAAATACATGAAAAAATGAATCAAAGACTAAGAACTAAGGATATATTTATTTTTGTAATACTGGAAAGTTGTCTCACTGACCAGGAAACAATGTAATCTATACCAAGTGAAGGAAGGAAACCACACAAAAATACATGAAAGTTTCGTAACTGAACATAAGATACCCATCAAGAAGATGACAAACAATGAATAGGAAGAAGCCTCAAGCAAAGTTAGAGATTATACCATGCAGAGTCTAGAAATCGTAATGAATGAGTGACCCAACCAAAACAATCATTCAAGAAACACTAAGGTATTTATGTCACATGGTTAAGGAGGAAGATTTCAAAAGACATGTAACCCAGAATTGAATATCCTAACAACCAACACTTCTAATACAGTAAAGAGGTAAGAAACAAGCTTAGAGGATAGAACGCGCTGGCCAATCAACCAACCAACTTCAAAAATTGAAACTTACAGGAATCATTGCAAGTATAAAACTAGCAACATGCATCGACAACAAATCGTCACACCCCTCTAACTAAGCAATTTGCAATGTCAACATGAAAGTACATCAGTTAGTTGTGTCGAGCCGATTTCAGAACTTGTCATGCCTGTTAGACAATTTAATCGCATTGTACAATAAAAGATGCAACCCAGAAGACAACACAGATGTGACTACTTCATGACTTCTAGAAAATAAACAACGATGACCTGAGATAAAAGGAAAAAACAAAATTTGGGGTGAGGCAAGGTGAGGTCTATCACTCAGGAGAGTGGGAAGACTACAAGGGTAGTCAAACAACTTCCAGAATAGAGCATGCTACCCAAACATAACTAAGACAATGAAAGAAACAAAACCAATCAACAAGAATGAAAAAAGAAAAAATACCCCAGTATGGTCGCCAACTTGTGACACAAGTAAGTTCCCTCTGCAGATAGAGGCAACCTCTCTAGCCCTAGAGTGGGTCTAGTCATTGGAAAGACAATACCAAAGAAAATTTCCTTAGAAAGTTGGCGCTATGAAGGCCTAGCTTCAGTCCACTGTTCGATGAATTCCTCATCGTGTTGCTCCGGTTCTCGTTCTTCTAGTGACTTATACCTAAAAACAGCTGTAGAGAAACACCAAAAATGCAATAGAAAATGACCAAAAAATCTACTTGAAGAGTCAGGGAACCTCAGACAATCGACATTCAATTCAACATACAATATAGGAAACAAGCTATTGATTTGTATTAATATAAATCAAATTAAAACTCACAACCAAGCATTGGCATCGTAAGTCTCCTCGAAGGGTCCCGTCGGCATGTCTCTGTAAGCATTTACTTGTGAACCGTCTCCCAATGTAACAGATGACTCTGTCTTTTGTTAAAAATATTGATGCTATAAAGTTCTCAAACCAACTCTACTCAAACATCTCTCAAACTAAAATAGATGTGAGGCTACTTCCACACTCCAATAACACTCTCTACCTCTACTCCTCTCTTAGAAACCTGAAGCTACCAAATTACATCTAACTATAATTTAGTTACATATGAGCTAGCTGATGTCACTTATGGAGGAGACATTTATAGGAGGGAGAGGTTCCATTAGAGATGGGAGGAAGAGCTTATCTCTTGGGGAAGTTGCACAAAAGGTGGAACAACTATCCTAGAGGAGAGAGGTGAACTCAACTGACTAACAACTAGCCCTAGGACTGCCCATGAAGCAATTTCATCTCGACATTTTGATGAGTTGTTAAAAAACTTGCCAAATCTGGCTCATTGTTGGTGCAACATAGGGACAAAGCGAAGACTTCGCTAGGGCTAGTGTAAACTTGACCATCTTTGCAGGAGGGATAACATCTCACCCATGACAACCCAGAAACATAAGAAAAAAGGGGTCTCCTTCAGGGATAATAAACTAAGTCATTCTTATTGAGATTATAAGGAAGGTTTTGATACATCATTGTCAACATGGGACAGAATAGATGTCAACAACATGGATTGGCAATATCCGGTGACAAATTACTATGTAACACTAAGGGAATAATTTTAAACCCAAGGGAATAGTATTAAACCCTAGGATGAATATTAAATCTTAGATATATAAACCATAAAACTAATTTACACAAAGGATTAATAGCGTAAACCCTAAGCTTAATATTAAACATTCTAATTAATATTATAAACACAATGGTTAAAAAACACAAGGGATTTATATTAAACATTATTATTAATATAAAAAATATATCATAATAATATACCATAAGAATATGATCCCTTAGATTAATAAACCCAATGGATTGATTTTATAAACCCAAGGCACTAATAAAAACAAGGGATTAATACTTAAACCCAAAAAAACCCAAATAATTAATATTGTAAACCCAAGGTATACAAACCTTAAGGTAAATATTATAAACCATAAAAGAAACATGGTCGACCATGATTGATTTTCATATTGAGACAATATTTGTCACAATGCAATGTTGCACCATGGTTAACCATGATTGATTTTCATATTGAAAGAATCATTGTCACAATGTGAATTTGGGCATTGTTGACGATGATTGACCATGGTTGGTTTTAATATTGACAATATTTGTCACAATGTGTTGGTGGACCATGGTTGACATAACATTAAACCTTAGGTTGAATGTTGAATCCTGGGAACCTGAAAAATAATATTAATAAACCGAAGGGATTACCATTATAAACCCAAGGGATTATAAACTAAAGGGATTAATATTAATCTCTAAGATTAATATTATATACCATAGGTTTAATATTAAAAACATAGAATACAAATACTACGACTAATATTAGAAAGCGTAGGATCAATATTATAAACCTAAGATATTAATAAACTCATTGGATTAATATTAAAAACCCAAGGGATTATATACCCAAGGGAATAACATTAGAGCATCCGATTAATATTAAACCCTGAGAATATAAACCCTAAGATTAATTTTATAAACCTTGCGATTAATATTATAAACCCAAGGGATTAATAGTATAAATCCAAGGAATTTATAAACCGAAGGGATTAATATTGTAAACTCAATGGATTATAAGCTCAAGGGAATAATTTTAAACATAAGGGATTAATATTATAAACCTAAGGGAATAATTTTAAGTCTGAGGGATTAAAATTACAAACCTAAAGGAATAATTTTAAACCCAAGGGAATAATATTAAACCCCAGGAATATAAACCCTAAAACTAATAAACCCAAGGGCTTAATATTGTAGACCCTAGGCTTATTATTAAACCCTAGGAATTTATAAATCTAGGGGATTAATATTATAAACTCAATGGATTCTAAGCCAAGGGGAATAATTTTAAACCTATGGGATTCATAATATAAAACTAAGGGGATAATAGTAAATCAAAGGGAATATTATTAAACCCTAGGAATATAAACCCTAAAACTCATAAACCCAATGGATTAATATTTTAAACCCTAGGCTTAATATTAAAACCTAGGAATATAAAGCCTATGATTAATATTATAAACCCTAATAATTTATATTATAAACTCAATGGATTATAAACCCAAGGGATTCATATTAAACCTTATGATTACTATATAAACCCTATCATAATATTCTACCCTAGGAATATGAACTGTTAGATTAATAAACCCAAGGGATGGATACTATAAACACACGACATTAATATTAAGAACCTAAGGGGTAAATATTAAAAACCAAAATAATTTTAAACACAAGGGAATGACATTAAACCTTAGGGTTAATATCAAATCCAATGAACAAAACCCCTAAGCTTAATAAAACTAAGGGATCAAAAAATAAAAACCACAAGATATTAAACCTTCAGAATATAAACCCTATAATTAACATTAGAAACCCTAGGATTAATATCATAAACCTAAGAAATTAATAGACCCATTGGATTAATATTAAAAACAAGAGGGATTATAAACCCAAGGGAATATTGTTATAAACCCAAGGGAATAATTTTAAACCCAAGGAAATAATATTAAACCTTAGGATTAATATTAAGCCGTAGAAATATAAACCCTAAAACTATTATATCCAAGGGATTCATATTGCAAAGTTTAGGATTAATGTCAAACCCTAAGATCAATATTATAAACCCAAAGAATTTCTATTATAAACTCGATGGATTATAAACCCAAGGGAATTATATTAAAATTTAGCATTAAAATATAAACCCTATCATAATATTATACCATAAGAATTTGAACCCTTAGATTAACAAACTGAAGGGATTTATATTGTAAACCCAAGGAACTCATAAAAAGAAGGGATTAATACTAAAACTTGAAAAACCCAAAGGATTAATATTGTAAACCAAAGGTATATAAAACCTAAGGTAAATATTATAAACGGTAAAATAAAAATGGTTGAGGATGATTGATTTTCACATTGAGACAACATTTCTCACATTGCAATGTCCGACCATGGTTGACCATGATTGATTTTTGTATTAAAAGAGTCATTGTGACGCTATGACATTCAACAATAGTTGAGCATGATTGACCATGGATGGTTTTAATATTGACAATCTTTGACATAATGTGACATTGGATCATGGTTGAGATAACATTAAACATTAGGCTTAATATTAAATCCTAGGAACATAAACACTAAGATTAACACACTGAAAGTATTAATATTATAAACACAAGTGATTATTAATTAAATAGATTAATCTTAAACCCCAAGATTAATATTATAAACCATAGGCTTAATATTAAACCCTTAGAATATAAATCCGCTGACTAATATAAGAAACTCTAGGATAAATATTATAAATCATAGATATTCATAAACACATTGGATTAATATTAAAAACCCAAGGGAATAACATTAGAGCTTAGGGTTAATATTAACTGATAGGAATATAAACCCGAAGATTAATATTATAAACCTAAGATATTAGTACTATAAATCCAAGGAATCTATAAACTTAAGGGATTAATATTATAAACTTAATGGATTATAAGCCAAGGTGAATAATTTTAAATCCAAAGTATTAATATTATAAATCTAAGGGAATAATTTTAAACCCAAGGGAATAATATTAAACCATAGGAATATAAACCCTCAAACCAATAAACCCAAAAGATTAATATTTTAAACACTAGGCTTAATATTAAACCCTGGGAATGAAAACTCTACGAAATTATAAACCTAAGGGACTAATATTATAAACTCAATGGATTATAAACCAACGGGAATAATTTTAATCCCAAGGGATTAATAATTTTTTTTTTCACTTACTGGTTCACAGATACCGAGGTCAATGGGTAGCCGCTACGTCCAGGGTTTTTTAACTTTGAGTGGATGCCACCCGAAGGGCATCAACACCCTTCGGCCTATTTACTGACCTAACCCAAAGATCTTTCGGGATTCGACCCTGTGACCTCCCATTGGAGAGGCACTTGATTTGACTGATTGAGCTAACTCTTGGGGATCCAAGGGATTAATATTATAAACCTAAAGGAATAATTTTAAACACAAGGGAATAGTATTAAACCATAAGAATATAAACCTTGTGATTAATATTATAAACCGTAATAATTCATATTATAAACCCAATGGATTACAAACCCAAGGTATCTATATTAAACTTGAGGATTAATATATAAACCCTATCATAATATCATACCCTAGGAATATTAACCATTAGAGTAATATAACAAAGGAATTGATATTATAAACACAAGGAATTAATAATAAAAAAAATGATTAATACTAAAAATCCAAATTATTAATATTGTAAACCCAATGTATATAAACCATCAAACAAACATAGTTGACCATGGTTTATTTTCGTATTGATACAATATTTGTCACAATGCAATGTTTGACCATTTCCTAAAACTAATAAACCCAAGGGAATAATATTGTAAACTATAGGCTTAATATTAAACCGTAGGAATGTAAACCCTAGTAATTTATAAACCTAAGGGATTAGTATTATAAAATTTATGGATGATAAACCGAGGGGAATAATTTTGAACCCAAGGGAATAATATTAAACCCTCTATATATATAAACCCTAGAACTCGTAAACCTAATAGATTAATATTGTAAACCCTAGGATTAAAATTAAACCCTAGGAATATGAATGATATAATTAATATTATACCCTAGGAATTTATATTATAAACCCAAGTGATTTATATTGAACCTTAGGATTAATATATAAACTCTATCATAATTTTCAACCCTAGGAATATGAACCTTTAGATTAATAAATCTAAGAGATTGATATTAGAAACACAAGGCATTAATTAAAAAAAAGGGATTAATACTGAAAAACCAAAGGATTAATATTGTATACCCTAAGATAAATAGTATAAACACCAAGATAAATATTATAAAGCCTAAAACAACCATGGTTGATCATGGTTGATTTTCATATTGAGACAATATTTGTCACAATGTGATGTTGCACCATAGTTGATCATGATTGATTTTCATATTAAAAGAATATTTGTCAAAATGTGACGTTGGATCATGGTTGACCATTGTTGATTTAAATAGTGACCGTCTTTGTCACAATGCAACATTTGACCATTTCCTAAAACTAATAAACCCAGGGGATTAATATTGTAAACACTAAGCTTAATATTAAACCCTAAGAATGTAAACCTTATGAATTTATAAACATAAGGGATTAATATTATAAACTCAATGGATTATAGACAGAGGGAAATAATTTTAAACCCAAGGGAATAATATTAAACACTAGGAATGTAACCCTAAAACTTTGGCATAATATTAAACCCTAGGAATATAAACCTTATGATTAATGTTATAAACCCTAAGAATTAATATTACAAACCCAATGGGTTATAAAACCAAGGGATTTATGTTAAACCATAGCATTAATATATAAACCCCATCATAATATTCTACCCTAGGAAAATGAACCCTTAGATTAATAAATCCAATGGATTGATATTATAAAAAAAAGGCTTTAATAGAAAAAAGGGATTAATACTGGCAATCCTTAGGATTAATGTTCTAAACCCAAGGTATATAAACACTAATATAAATACTATAAAATATAAAACAAAAACGGTTGACAATGGTTGATTTTGATATTGAGAAAATATTTGTCACAACGCTATGTTGGACCATGGTTGACCATGATTTATTTTCATATTGAAAGAATCTTTGTTACACTGTGACGTTGGACCATGGGGTACCATGATTAGCCATGGCTAATTTAAATATTGACAAGATTTGTGACAATGCAATGTTCGACCATGGTTGACGACGGTTGTGACAATGTGACGTTGGACCATGAGACAATCTTTTTCACAATGTGACCATGGATATCGATGATCATTAACCATGAATGACCATGGTTCACCATGATTGACGATGATTGATTTTTGTTTTGAGATAATATTTGTCACAATGCAACATTTAACCATGGTTGATCATGATTGAAGATTGTTGACCATGGCTGGTATTCATATTGGGACAGTATTTGTTACAATGTGATGTTGGTCGACCATTAATGACAATGGTGGACAATGGTTGAACATGGCTGATTTTCATATTGAAACAATATTTGTCACAATGTGACATTGGACCATGGTTGACCATGATTATAAACCCAAGGGATTTATATTAAACCGTAGGATTAATTTTATAAACCATATGAATAATATTATACCTTAGGAATATGAACCCTCAAATTAATAAACCCAAGTGATTGTATTATAAGCCAAAAAGACTAATAAACGCAAAGGATTCACAGTAAAAATCTAAAAGATTATAAAACGAAGGGAATAACATTAATGTAACATGTACTTACTCTTACTATTTTAAAAATAAAAAAATTGACTGCAACATTAACAGATAGTACCATTATATTATTTGGAAAATGAAACATTATTAAATAGATGATTTAAATGTACCAATATTCATAATTTCAAATCTCATATTAACTTAATTGATTATATTGATTGTACGAAATTTAATATTTTGCTTTTGATTTGGGTTTAGTTAATACAATTGATTTCTTTCAGAAAATGTACCACATCCTTACGCTGTGAATACATAAGCACTTGGCACACTACCAGGTTTTGGGTTTGTGATTTACGATGGCTATCTTACATTTTTATTTACACCTGGCCTCCCCTAAAATTTCTGACACTATCAGTAGCCTACACAAGGTGATAGACAATGTCGTTGATCCTCTGCAACTTAATCCAATGATGGTGAGGGTTCTCGAAGTTGTTAGCATAACAAAGACCCTAAAACCAGTTTCCCCTCAAACATTTTGCACTGCTACCGCTAGGGTTCAGCTCCACCTCCTCCACAACTGGTTAACTAGTTTTTACCTTCATCTTTGCTTGAGAGGGTTTATGCTCTATGAGATCTCTAGCAAGGTTGATGTTTCAAGCTATATATGAACTGGACGGAGGTATTGTGGGGTTTTTATCCTCCATTTTACGCTAATGTTACCCTTCTCTTTTTGTTTTCCATTAGAAATAAACCTTGTTTACCTTAGCTGTAGACAAGAATGGAAAAAGAGCGGTTCTACTCCAGGGATTTCTTTTCTTCGCATAAATTTCCCAAGCAATTAATTATCTCAAATATTTGAATTTGCATGTTAGCTTTCCTATTTCGTTTCCATGGGTTCATTCCTCACTTGAATTCCTGTGGCCCTTAGTGTTATCAACTGTGCAAGGTTTTCACATGGTGAAGGGTCTTTACTACCTAACTCGGCTTCTAGTGGTGCTGCTGATGGATGTAATGGCCATTCTCCACGGTGCTTTGAGTTCCAGGTGCTTAATAACTTATTTGGTGTGAACTTGAGACAATTAATGGCTTAGGTTTTTTAGTCTGTTGGCTAACCTTCACCACCCTCTGAGGGTTGGGCTTCATTTGTGTTTGGTTTGTTATGTTGGGCTTTGTCCCATATTGGTTACAATCTTCCTCAGTTCGCCCTTTTGGGTTTCTTCTCACATTAGATCGTATTTTATGTATTCCATAGAATCTTCAGTTGAAATTATAAGAGGGCATCTCCTCCATTTGGTGGTAATGAAAGGTCTCTGCAACCTGACACCTAGGTTTTGAACATTTTGTTTATATTTATATATATTGTATTGGTAACAGTGCATTATATATTTTGTTTTCCTTTAATAGTATGGGAAGGTTTTGACAACTGTTGAGTTATTTTGTCTCTTGTGAATGCACTTGAAAAAATAATAATAACTCAGATTCATTTTAATTTCTTATTACAACACTTGCAGAAATAAGAAATTAGCCATCTTTGTTAAGATGTATTGTTTCTTTTGAACTCAGAATGGTTCTCGGTTGTCCACCACAACTAGGCTACAAGAATAAATATGAGTAGTTTTGTGTTAATGTATCAGTAGTAATTTCTTTTGTGCTATGTTTGTCTTTCACTCTGTGGAACCATTGGTTGGTAGTTTATTATGACAATGTTATTGTTCATTTATTTGTAAGCTAGTAAATCAACAACGGTTCTCATTTTGGGGTTTTCTTCGATGTAAATTGTTTTAGTTCTAAATTTTCCGTTAGAAGTATGTTGTATTTATTCCTCTATTATATTATTAATAAATAAACAAATTTAATAATACTGATATTTTAAATAATGTCTTAAGTAATTTTTTAGTGTTATGATTATTCTTCTTAATTAATTAATTGAACTTATAGTGATTGAAGAGGGCTTTGAGGGAATTAATGCTGGCTATTGTCAAATAGATAAATATAGGTTAACCAAATCTCAATGTACTCATATTTGACTATATTCTATTATTGTGGTGGACTATACTATTTACTATTAAGTATTTTTTAATATGTATTATTATTTTAATTAATATTACCAATATATAGATAATAAGTAAATAAATTAATATTATTATGAATAAATAATCTATTAATTGAAACATTTTCAAAATAAATATTTAATTAATTAAATAATTTAAACACTATAAATATATATAATTTAATAAAATAATATAGTATAAAAAATAATTTAATATAATTAATACGATATAAAAATCATTTAATATATTTAAAATTTCAGTTTAATAATTAATAACCCTTGATTCTTGGTCTACTATTAGTTGTATTGATAAGAACCTAGGTTGTTTATTATATAAAAATCTAATAAGCATAATCCATGTCACTAATTTAACCTCACACCAAAGTTATAAAACACCACACAATATATTATAATTTAACACCACTATTTAATACTTATTTATATTATTTAAATAATAATGAAACCCTACCTATTATTGATTAATCAACATACGTTTCATTGTTAAGGGGATACTTTGTAGAAGGGAGTCAAAATTAGTTGGATGCAGCAACAAGTGTGGTATTTTTTAGCAAAAACAACTCAACCCACACAACATGGATAATTTAATAAATTCATATTCCATCCACTATAGTTATATCTCAAGTGCGCATGCCTTCCAATTGCATGCATAAGCAACAACTCATGTAATGGAGTGGATGAAAACAAGGATAAATACAACAAAACTCTTGACATGTGGTTGAATAGACAAATGTTAGTTCAAGAAACCACTGAGGTAATGCAGTGCATAAAAGAAATAAAATTCTTAACAATTGGCTGAATCGACATACATTTGAGGAAATGAACAGTTAAAAGTTTCAAAATCAATCCATGTTACATTGCATGTTTTATAAGTTTTTTATTTATTTAAAGTTTCACTATTTAGCATATGTGGTTATCAACAACATGTAAAATAAATTTTTAATCGTTTTGTAAAAAAATAATTGAAGTATGGTTTAAGCATGTGATTTAGATATGAAAGGAAATTACCAATTTTAATTTCATTCATTGATGGATTCAAAATAATGAGAATATACTGGAATCTTTCAATTTAGACCATCGGATAAAAAAAATTAATTAGGAAAATGATTAAGGTGGCCAATTCCAATAGAGGGATGCCAATCGACATAATTACTATGAACCATGTATGAGATATGTATTTTTATGATGCTTTTGTTTTAACCGAAACATGTACTAGCACACCCTACTAGTTAATGGCTTTGGAATTTTAAGCGTACCGGATTGTATTGCATTTAACAGAAGGAAAGAAGTTAACATATATGAAAACTCAAATACTAAATTAGAAGGTGGAACCACCCTTTCAGAAATTTTGTCAAATAATTGACCAACATAATATTCTATGTTTTTGTACTATCTTCAAATTAAATTATTGGGACGTCTATTCCTTAGTGCACCACTACAGCTATGACCTTTTTCTCATTGACTCAACTATAGACTAATTTTATCTTAATAGTAATAAAACATAGTAATAATAAAACATAATTCTTCTTAGAATTGATCAACTCTTACCATTGTTGACACTTACGAAACCATATTGATGATGAAATATTCTTTATTCTAGGTGGTACTAGTTGGCGTTCCACATGAGTATTGTATCCCACATGTACATATAGTGACTTTACAACAAAAATACTTATACATAAAGTGAAAATACATCTAATTCTACTTCATCAATAAATTCAACACTAATATAAAATTTAATGTTACATTATTTGCTCACCTTTATCTCTGCCTCATTGTTGACCCATCTTAATTGATATGGGATATCGTAATGAACATCTTGTCCAATTTTTTTGACCACATCTTCTACTATAATATTTCCTGTAAACCTGCATCAAATAGAGGATCAATCATTGCCTTTTCTACCTATATGATTTTATGAAAGATTTTTGCCAACTCCTCATCTTCTTGTTGTTGAAGGCTACTAAGATTTCTTTCATTCTTTAAGAATCTTCACACAATATTGTCATCCACATATGATTTTATTTGCACCTAAATACTTGAATCTATGGCTATGATATTTTTCTTATTCATATCCTTTCATCTCTTAAGGTTGATCTGTCTGAGATATTATTTCTAGCATTTCTCTCCATGTGATTATTAGTATCACAGTGGTTTTGGTAGTTTCTAGGATTCTTACATTGGTACATGTTGTAGCTATTATCTTCTTTTCATTTCCCCCTTCTTTCTTTTGCCTCCCCTCTTAGGAAGCTTATTAGTGTTCCTTCTACATTGAACCCATTAGGCTAACCATTCTTTTAGAATATCCTTTCAAGGTACGAAGTCTATATACAAGCCTCTTTCACTGTTTTTGGTTTGAAAATCATCACTTGCTTTCATAGATAGCCATGTAGACCACCCATATACTTGAGGAGTACATATAGGTTCTTGTTCAAGATACCCGTCACTATTTCCATCTCCCTAAATTCTATGGTGTACTCTTAGAAATTGCATCTATCCTTTCCTAAATTAACTCCATCATATGCACCTATCATCTACATACTCGATAGGGTATATGTGGGACCTTATGGGAGTTGTAGAATCCTCTCACTAAGATACTAGAGGGTATCCATCCAATTTAAGGGTTTCTATTTAGATTTCACATTAGCTTAGGGCATGACCCCCTAAGTTCAAATTAGAAAAAAAATTTATGTTTCTCCTCTATATGGTGAACATTAAAATAAACCTATAATTGCTAGTGTTGTAATTAAATATATACTGAAAGGGGTGGGTGAATTAGTAGTGATATGGTTTATACAATTAGAAATATTTTTGTCAATCTATTAAATAATCAGTAGTCCAACATAAAACAATAGATACAAACATGTAAACTAAGCATCAAAAACAACATATAAACAAGATGATAATCCAACACATTGAAATCAACAATATGAGGTGGAAATCCTCAAGGGGAGAAAAACAACCCTGCTACTGTTGCACTACTTCTCTTCATTTTATTATCTATCATCAAATTTATTCACAAAATTTATCTTTCCACTACCATCTAGGAGACACAACCCCGACTAAAATATTTTGGTCACCACCAACTAGGAATCCCCAACTCCATGTCACTGATTTCTGGCCACTACTACCAACATTCCATTACTCCTATATTTACACAACACCATTTGAAGTAGACCCCAACGTCCTCAAACTCTTTGTGAAACTATTTCATTCATTTTCAAACTAGACCCTAAAATAAATCCTCAACGTAAAAAAAACTTTTGCAACACATCAACAACTCTACTCAAAAAATATATTAGCAAAAAATCCAACTCTAATAATCTCAAAAACATGTATTTTAGTCATCCATATTCGCTCCCCATAACTTCAACCACATATATGTAGAGTGACACATATCAACATATAAGGCCATACACATTGCATCTGTCACTCCTATAAATATACTAAGGACATGTCAAGATACAAGGCCAAATAGAGACATTAAGTTGAGGAATCTTCGTATGACTCATCAATAATTAATAGAAGTTGATAGTAGAACTAATATTGGTAATACAAGAAACATGACATATACTCCCTACAAAATAACCATGTCAATATAAAACTACATGTATCGATCTTTGTGTATAAAGTGATTTATACAAAAATAGTATTACAAACTCCTTGGATCAATTATCTCTATCTTTAGACTTTATCTAATGCACCAACAAACTACAAACTCTTTTCATGCACACTGGTATTAAATTTAACTTAGATTCCCTTCATTACACATGCTAGAGGTGCACATTATACTGAAATTAATTCTCTTCTATATTTCAACTACAGACATTGTCACATAAATGTGTCTCTATCTACAATCTCTACCCATAAGTATATGTTCTTTTATTAATTTACATTATGTGCATAGGAAGTTCTCTTAAAACACAACCATCATCATCTAATGCTCTCTATAAAAAATCTACGAACTATCTACTTTATGTCCACTACTTCATTCACACCACACCACATATTTGCATACATAATTGATTTCATTTCTAATGCACATAGACACCATCATATGCTCTATATTTATGAACATTAACTTTTCATATCATCACATCCCTCCTTTAACACTTGTTCACTAGGAACGTTTACACTTAGGAAAAGACAAGTGGTATATGCTCCTCCTAAAAGCTCCACACTATCTAACATTTTCCATAATCCACATAGATATATTTATAAACTATTTTGATGGAGGAACGCTAAGCCACTATGCCGAAGCCTTCAATGCAGCCACATATTAATTACTAACCCAATGATTGACCTCATCAATAATTGACACATTTTCCGATGATGTCGAGTGCCTGCATTGCATCAAATTGAACATCTCAACAAACTAACTAGATGCATAATCATTTAATTAATTCCATTATAACTAGATAACCAATTTAATTAGACCACAAAGACCATATCCACCATTAACAGAATAATTACGATGTTCATATTATTATTAGTAAAATTATCCATAACCAAATTGGGTGCTTTATGAGATCAATCTACTATCTCAATGATCAATTAAATGAATGCAATACACTTTGAATTCAAAAATCAATTAAATTCACTAGACCAAATAAATTAAATCTATCATGATAAATTCATTGATTAATTAATAGAGTATTGATTCTGTTAGATTTAGTGAACTACCCAAATACCATTTTCTGATAGAAGAAACATATAGTCCCATAATTAGAGTCACGTAGAACAAACATAAATTGTGTGGTAACTTTATTTGAGGAAGACTTCAAAATAGCTTCTCAAATCTACCTCAGTGGACCAAACCCTCTATGACCATCATGTCATCAACCTACAACCATGATATCACCAACAATAAAACCTCTAAACATTGATACAATTAACTATAACAAAAACAACTCATCAATACCATGAGGGCCAGTACCACTAGGTTGACATCAATTCCAACATGCTAACCTTGCATAAAACCAACATTATTCCCCTTTGTGATTCATGTAAACTTCCTGCAAACAATGAGCCTTCTGATTTTTTTGTCTCCCCCTTTCACATCAGTGGAAATGGGAAATTTCTTTGGACCAGAAATGCGAACATTCACCTACAAAAAAACTAATTAGTAACCCACATCAGAACTACATTCTTACTTGTCTCTATTTCCTCTCATATGCTCTGACTAACACCATCTCATCAATAAATCTCTTAGCATTACATCGTTAGGTAACAGTGCATTACAACATTGAGCAACAATGTGTGCTCTTCACAATAGAAGAAACTTAATAATAATACATAGCACGGACGAGAAACTATATATAGTCTACACTTTATCAACAATATAATTACTTGTCCTATAATATATAAATAAGACCAAATGCACCATCATCACACTAAATTGAGAAACTATAGCTCCATACATCATGAAAATACATGGCACGATTTGCTAAACATCTAGGTCATATAGTAAGGTCTTTAACAACGCAATATAAAAAGAGGATTGTATAACCATCCTCATCAATATAGGCATTATCTCATCTAAAAGAATCAACAATGTATAACAACATAAACCCTATCTTTAGAGAACAAATCAATAAGCAACATAACATAGCATCGCTAATAACATATGAGACAACACAACAACATTCTCTCAATTCAATAGCAAAAATTCAATCATTATAACAGAATATCCTTTCCAATAGTAACATCAAGACTAAAACCTAAGTGTATCTAAACAATCAACATCATCAGTGAGTAGTGAAGCAAATAATGCATCAAATAAGAAAGAACGAAGAACCCTTATTTGTACAAAATAAACAAAAACATAGCATAGATCCATGATGATCATTTCCTAATCCCTCTACATACTAATCACAAGTCAGTATCACTTGAAAAATATAAATAACTACAACAATACATAGTAAAAACCACGTGACATCATCATTTTGTTCCCCATTCTAGCAGCACAATCATGACAATCACACACTCACTTCACAACATATACAACTTATTCTCTCTTCACCATACATTAATGGAAACTATACATGGCATAATATGAGCTCTCATACTTAGTCAAATACATCAATGGTTCACCATTTGAGCACTAACAACATACAAAAAATCCCATGCAAGCATACTAACACTTCCTAGAAATAATATGAGAACGGCGATATACATGAGGTAGCAATAACAAATCCTCACTTAGAGAATGCATGTCATCTACATAAGAAATGCTTACAATACTATGAGGTAGCACATAATCCATGGATATCCTAACTATACCAAGTCCAATGCATAATCGATCATGACTTATCAAACTAAAACATCATCAAGAATATGCAAGACTCTTCCCATCAACATGCACTCCACCACATGGAGCACTAAAAACCATTGCAATAATGCAATGTAAGATATAGCATCAAAAGGATAATTAGCTCCTTGAAAACGATCATATTTCCAACAATCTCATAATACAGTGGAAGCATTTGATGTTCACTCTCTCAACATGTGCCATTTGCATGTATCCTATGACCAACATAAAAAGGATAATCATCAACAATCCAATCTAACATAACCTAAGGCAATGAAACATTTTGGCACTACTTGGTTACAAAACCTAGTTGAATATATCTTTCAACAATATAATCCTAAATGGATCTCACAACATATGTTTTCATCATATGTAGTAATAACTACATTAATCAAATAAATAGAAGTAATCCTAGCTCATACTAGATAATATCCTTGAGCATGGACATGACATCATATGCTTGGCTACCATGCCTTCAAAAACATCGTTAGCGTTTAAAAAGAAAACTGATCCAATGTTATCATCAATCTTATATGGCTGAACCAATAGATATCAAGTTGAAAAAAAATATAAACCATAAATAAAGAGCGAAACCTTCAAACCTCATGAAGCTCCACTGAGCTCATACACCTCCTTCCTAACATGGGGATCTATCCACACACACTAATTTTTCTATGGTTGCATTTCCAATGGTTATTCATGCATTCTCAAGGTGGTTCCATGTGCTCCCCCTGATACCATGAATCCCTGAGTTTCTCCGTGGAACCTCTTGTTGCTCCTTATTCCTACAAAATTTTGATGGGCTACTTTTTTCTTCTTCTTTTGTTTCTTTTGAATGATCTTCGCTTTTTCACTATATGGATTCAATAGCTTGGAAAAATTATAATGGTTGGCCATATGGCCAATATTGTCATACATATAAGACCTTATGTTACTTCGGAATAGGAGAAAAGTCTCATATCTCCTACTAATCAACCTTTTGTTCCTTTCATAAGTATTGCAATCAATAACCTTATGGTCAAAATCATTCCATGAGTAATAGTAACCAGAAAAGGAAATGTTATACTTGACTAAAGATGATGTTCACAATGAAGCAAATCTTACTTGGTTGTTTGCTTAATAGGGATTTCTAGCTGAATGCATCTTCTACTGCATGTTCTAGTACAATTGTTTAATCTTTTGGATGGTTTAAACATATCATTGACAAACCTCTTCCATTTATTAGAGTGAAATGGAGCTGAATCTAAGGCGTTCGCCACAAAATCCTCCATGATTAGCAACGATAGGGGGAAGAGGAGAACCCATTTCTAACCCACACGTTTATTCAAAGAACTCACCTTGAGAACTAAAGAAAGTAGACGTGAGGCAAAGGCCAACTAATTTGCCAGTGTCATTGTGAGTGATCTTATTTATGACAATGATGGCCCCTTGAACAGGAATACAAGTATAAAGGGAAACAAAATTAAAACTCACTAACAAATCACCAGGTTCGAAACTAATATCCTTCAATTCATTAACAAAGGAAGCATAGTCATTAACAAAGGAATGAGTGTGACCAACAAGAGGTTTGAGTCTTTCAGCAAAGAATTTAGCTAGACGATATGTAGGTCCACCTATTTTGTTAACAATAGGTCTCAGGGGGACCCCAAACTTATGAATACTGGGAAGGCCATAAATTGTAGGGGTAAGGGGATTGTTTTAAATAATATTATTACAAATAGAAATATTTTCATTTGATTTCTCATCATTTTCTAGCACAAAAGATAGGCATTCATAGTACTCTAGCCACCTGTGCTCTAAGAATTTCGGATGAGATGCACCTAGAAGAAGAAAAATCCTTTCTTCCTATTTTTTTTGAAAATAATGACTATAATAGGTCTCAAGGCCTCAAGACCAAAGAACCCATAAAGGGTCGAGGGTTAAGCCTGCTAGTGATGACCCAATCTCTGAGGTGAAACTCTCGTATATCCAGGGAACTACTCACGAGATTGCCCATATTATGAAGAAGAATAATATTCTCTCCTCTTCTTTGAAGCCACTTAATATCATTAAGAATTGTCTATGATTAGTTAAATACCCTATTGACCCCAGAGACATGAAATTTGTCTACTCAATCCCTTGTTAATTTGGGTTCCCTATATTGGGAAGACTAACCACTCTATTAAGCAGAGAATCCAAGAGCATGCTACAGACATCAGGCAAAAATGATCTCCCTCCTCAGCTCTTGCCGAGCATGCAAAGAAATAGAAGCATCATGTTTGCATTGAAGATGTGAAGGTCATTGTCAAGGTAGATCATTTCCACCATAGGAAGCTAAGAGAGGCTATTGAGATTGAGAAACTTGCTAAAAATCTCAATAGGGATGATGGATGGGAATTAAGCAAGAGCTAGATTCTAGCTCTTTTATCTTGATTTTTCCCTTCGCTAACCCAAGCTTCTTTTTCTAATCTATTAAGAATTTCCTTCTTAAATTCTAGTCACATTGATTATAAGATACATATTCTCACATATACCCTTTTCAAAACACTACAAACTATCTATTGTTCTCTACTATATCCACGATGTGGAATTTTAGGTTCCATTAATGCACTTATTTACTACCTTAAAAATCAACTGTTCAACATTCCCTATGCATACATTACAAGTTGGAGGAAAGAATAAATCGTGGGCATTCAACATGATAAGATTATGCATTAAGATGATAGTGAATAACAACTAAAACTAGCCTCATTGGATGAAATTCATGTCATGATGAAAAATATACTCGCTATACAACTGCAAGCCTTAAAACATATTTATTCATCATACATGGTTGTCTAAATACAATACAATTTTACATGGGGACACATATAATATTGGTCACATGTTCCCATAAACAAAGATGACGCATGCAACTATAAACTTATTCTTATAGATTTGACAACATAAAGAGTAAGAATCAAACATACAATACATCCCATATAGTTGAATGAGATGAAAGTACTGGAAGAAGGGAACTTGGGAAATCAAGCACTATGAGCCAACCTAGAACTTCCATGAGCTCAACCCCTAGCCAAGAGTTCTTGCCATTGATCAATTGCCTTGCCTTGATCTCTTTAATGGGTATTTAATACCTTCTTTCATGATATGGTTTCCATTAGTAACATTGCACTTATATGGATTTTTTTATCCATGTGTCTAGGATTTTCTCATAAAATCTCGTCCTTCTTTCCCACGAGGTTTTTCCTTGTAAAATCTTGCCTTTCTCTCCCACAAGGATTTTACGTTTTTCTTAAAGTTAGCATATTTCTCGAGCTAAGTAAATTAATGGATATTTATCTCCAATCCATTAAGCTTATATAGAATTGGATCTAGAAGCCTTATCATGAAAGAGTTATCCCTTCCCATTCACCAAGGGGATTTGGAAAGAATATCATCTCATGGTGTCTCTTTTTCCTAACTGATTAAATTATCTTATTTATTTAATAATAAATTATTTACTTTAATTATTATACATGAGACCTATATTTTCTTAGCTTAGGTCGTTAGAGTGTTACATACAATGGAGGGATGTTATATATTCCCCCATTAAATTTACAGCATCCTGAGTGTCTTACTGCATCTCACAATATTATTTCCTCATTCAAAGGTAGTTGTCTTTGAGTTTATATGCTCCCATGACCTTGCAACCCGAATTAGATTTTTTGATATATCATTTACATAAGATTTCTACTAGGAATGTCATTCCATTACTACTTGTAACATTTGTTTCAATCAATTTTGTAAGAGATCTCAGATGCAGAAACTTCAATTTTTTTTACCACAATTAATGCCATAACTTCGTATAACAACAATATTAATTTAGTATCTATGGGTTAATGTTTCTCGTGAGTTAACTATGATTCATCATTTCCATTGTATTTAATAATAGGAGGAAATTCATTTTCTTCCAATGCATTGGTGTTCTTGTCAAACACTTGCTTCTTGCAGTATCCCTACATTAACCACAACAAGTCAAACTAGAAATTTAACCAATCAACATGTATAAAAATATCACATTAGTTTATCCCAACATAACAAGGAAACTATAAATCATATGCACCCATCAGCCATAGAACATTTGTAATCCTCATAGATCAAAATCATAAATCACATGCATACACTACTGAAATAAAACAATGATACTTATCTTGAATCACTCCTTTGAATATAATTTGTATTTCTTTTATATGCACTCTAAGTCAATTTCCATACAACTAAATCACCAGTGCCTTCTCCTCAACTCTGTGTACCTAAACATAGTGTGCATCACACACATATAGTTATGCATGCCACATATCATCATGCAATACATGCATCCATACTAGCACCATATGTACCCTTTGTATACAGTACCACCTTTACTAGTGTATCCAATACCAAATGTCCATAGCATCACATGCGTGACATATACTTCATCCACATGTTTTCAACCACATTAGTATAAGTCCTTCATTTATTCATATTACCATTAAGAAAGTCTGATCAAACCATGCACTATTTGTCGATTTGAGAATAAGGAATTTCATGGACCTATTCAACTTCTGCGACTAGTAAATAATTTTATGTCAATGTATTGTAGTGATTCTATTTAGTATCCTTTTTATGTGTATAGTGTGTTATGAAAGAGCTCACAAAAAGATAAATCAATTGCTTCAAAATAAACCTCTACATGGGAGAAACCTCATTTACATTACACAAATGAATAATTCTTGGATGATACAAATGACAATACCTCCTTTCTATATATAGGAGTCTAATGGGTCATAACACAATTAGGGCCTGCGTAAAAATAATATTGTAAGGGAACAATAGTAACAATAGAAGGCTTCTATGGGCATAATAATTACTAATAAAAATATGGGGACTACATGGGCACAACAATGTAATAAGAGTGTTGCACTAATAACAATAAGGGGCTACACTAGTATTATAGGGACCTAACATTCCCCTCTCCTTGAAAAAGTGTTGTCCTCAATGCTTGAGTAGTTTTGGATGCTTCTGTATAAAAAATATCATCCTTCCATGTGAAATATTCACCCGGTAAGTTCTTCCAGTTAGTGAGATACTCTAAAACTGACCGACTTCATAGCTGTTGGGTTGTTGTTTCCATGATTGCTTCAAGTTCCACTCTGATTTTTGTTTCCTCATCAATTTCTAACAATATTGTTTAAACTAGGGGCTTGTCACCTATAACGCTCTTTAAGCATGAAACATGGAAAACTAGGTGCACTCGGGAAGATGCAAGAAGATCCAATTTAGATGCCATAGTATCAATCTCTTGTAACACATTGTAAGGACTATAGTACTTTGGTGATAATTTATTATCCTTCTTAGCTTTCTTGAGGGACATGTTTTTGTATGGTTGTAGCCATAAAAATACCGAGTCACCTACATAAAAATTTATTTTTCAACGATGTTGATGTGCCTATTATTTCATTTAATTCTACACCAAAGTGAGGTTATCCTTTAAAATTTGGAGAACTTGTTCTTGATGCATGATATGATCTTTCACGATTTGAACCTTTTTCATCTTGATATGTCCCCCTATATTGAGAGATTGAGGAGTGGTAATTCCTGCCAATGCATTACAAGATATGGTCAGATTCATTTCTTCTTTCTCTCGGGTTGGTTCCTCATGTATACCCCTTTCTTTTGACATTTCTTGATCCTTTTATTCGCGATATTTCAGTACTTTAACATTCTTCTTCTTGATATGTCCTTCTATAATTAGAGTTTGAGGAGTGATAATTCTTGCCAATGCAGTAGAAGATATGGTTGGATTCATTTTTAATTTTTCTGGGGTTGGTTTCTTGTGTATATCCTCTCCTTTGATTTTCTTTGATCCTTTTATTCCTCCTTTTCCTAACCTATGTAAAATAAATTCTTCTCATCACACTTAGGACCTTTAGCTTATTTGTTATCACAACTATTGAAAAACCCTTTTGCTCTTTTTTCTTCCAACTATTGTGGTGTCAACCTTGTAGATTATGGAAGGCTAGGAGAAATAACACTTCCATCTTTATGGTTGTGAGTGGCAGAATTCCTTGTCACCATAATGTTTCTTTCCACTTTCTTGCCAACCTGTATGCCTTATTCAATGAATCACATTCCCAAAGGCGAACCTCATGTTGGATGTTATCATTTAAAGTCCCTATGAAGACATCAATCCTCTGCTTCTTTCGAATATCATTTACCCTTATATTTAATTTTTGGGAGTCATCAATGTGCTCTACCATTAAATCCTTTTGTTTGAGATTTATCAATTAGATAAAGAACATGCCGCTCTTTGTATCCTCATAATGTGCTATTATTTCCACTATGAAAATTGACCAGGTGATAAGTGGTTTAGAAGAACAAAGCCCTCTATACCATACAAGCTGATTTGGTTCTAAATATAAAGATGTAATACGTACCTTTTGTAACATTTTCACAGCATGTAGATCAAAAATTGCTCCATATGTAGTATCCAAGCTATGAAATCCTTTCCATCAAACCTCCTCATATCCCTTTTTCTCGCTTTTAGGAGCTCGATCTCTAAATGCTTGTAACTCTGTAATTTTGGATCTCCAAGTTCTAAAATTACGTCCTATAGTAGCCCTCTGAGTCCTCCTTCTGACCTTGCAAGTTTGATCAAGATTGGATCCTCCAAGGAAGTATTATGCTAAATCTCCCATGACGACCTGATTATAGACTTGTTCAATAGAGCGATCTTGCATGAAGTGCCATGTGTCACTCTTTTGATCTTAGGGCCTGAAACAGATACACCAAAAACTACAGGCGGTCTTATTTCTATAAATGCTTGTGAAATTTCAATCTGATTCTTAGAGAGAAAGTGATGACAATTTTCCCTAGGTAAGCTATTTGGGAAGTAATTTGGGAGCTTGCAAAAACCCTAAATGTCTTGGACCATATCTCAGAAGATATAAAGAAACAATATATGAAGTTTAGGTCCAATGATTCATCGAGATCTCGGTTAAAATGTTAATTTTTTTAGTTTTCACCTTGATAGAGAAACCATTATAGCAAAAATTCTATGATGACCTATTTGTGATGGAATTTTGCAGCTTGCAAAAACCCTAACTTCCTCATATCATATCTCCAAAATATAGCGAACAAGATTCTGAAATCGACCAGAGGATTTAAATGTTTCAGATCAAATGGGTTTCTTTTAGCATTTAAAATGTTGTAGTTGAAAAAAAGTTATATCGAAAATACCATGATGGCCTCTTTGGCATAGTGAAACCCTAGAATCCAAAGCTCTCATACCAAATGTTATGAACCAACTCACAAAAACATAGAAAATATAGTTCAATGACTTCAAAATCAGCCTCTTCGAGGGGGAAACCTCCTTTAGATTACATAAATGAACAAGTCTTGCATGATACAAATGACAAGACCTTCTTTATATATATAGGAGTCTAAGGGTTTCCAATACAATGAGAGCCTACATAAAAATAATATTATAAGGGCATAACAATAAAAATATTGGGATTCTATGGGGAAAAATAATAAAAATGTGGGGACTACATTGGCACAAAAATATAATAAATGGGGATTCACTAATAACAATAAGGGGCTATACTAGTAGTATAGGGACCTAACATTGTGGTTGGAGGACAATTTCAACAAAATAGTATCGTAGAGGTAATCATGCATACCACAACTTTATCATACCAATAAATTTGATTTTTGGAATATTAATCTATCAGTAAACATGGTTTTCACAACAACGAAATATGATTTCTACTTAATGATAAAGCATACAATTGACTACGATAGTTCATCTAGTATGGAATTCAATACTATATTTGAAGTATAATGACAACCTTAACTTTGTCCTTAGCCAATAACATAATCATTTTGTACTCAAAAGTACTCCACACATAATCTAATTATGTCATATTATTTCTCGTTTTCTCTTTTTAACACTACTTCCAACCCCTTGTTGGCCATGAATATTTCATTTTATATTCAAACCTGTTGAACAACTAATATGTAAGTACATACACCTATTTATAGGAGTAATGAATGAAGGTTACAATGTTTTCACACTCCCCAATCTCTTGCTTTCCACGGTAGTCTGTATACTATGGTGTGAACTTGAGTCATTAACATTTGGATACCCCACCTTAACACTAGATCATGACCTCGTACAATGAAATTTATTTCTTGCAACCCAAATCAATCATTAAATTCCTTAAAACAAATTTTTTATGCAATAATTGTTATGTTGTAATATTCAAAACCATATAACACTATCAATGCAATCTGACATGTAGACTTCTCCCATATTGCTTATAGTGGTACAAAATATTCATTTCAAATTCTATAGTTGTCCATTTATTTGAATAGATTGATAGATACCCAAAATCTTATTGCACACCATTCTTGATTATGAGTTTCACTTACCCATCATCTTCTTAATTTAGAAACAAGTGGCTGCATGATTTGTTATCCTCTTTCCTCCTCATCTAGAACATTGTATATGTTCCATTTCACTTGATTCATGTATTATACTACTATCTTAAGATCCGTTTATCATCATAAGTTGTAGTAATGTGAAACGTTTTGGTTTGCTAAATATTGGCTTATTAATTTGGACCAGTGATGTTCAGAATTGTTCTACCATATCTAATCTATAAAGCAAGTATCATTTTTTTGTATGTAGTAGAAGTATGCAAACCATTTTTATCTTATCACTTCCCACAAGAAGTATAGTTGTAAGATCTACCATTATCATATTGGAAGCATCTTCTTGAAAGGTTTTTATTTGTGATTTATTAATAGATCCCCACCTATATGTTGATGGATATGCACATCATGGTTGTGAAGCTTGAGGTTGCATACTTAGAGTTGCAGTAATTTACACATTGGAATTTGAGTGAACTTGGGAATGTGCCCTTAAGATTAATACTATCGTTCAACACTAGGATCTACTTTTACACTGCTATTATTGTTTTTACACTAGATATACTTTTGCGTGTGAGTCCCATTTACCAACTTATGAAGGTTACAAATTTATTATTGTATGATTTCTTCATGCATAGAGTGAGTTGCATCACATGTGTGCATACTCTTCACAACTCGGTCCTAGGTTGGTCTAGATTGAACATTTAATTTATGCTTCTTAGTTAATTATTACAAATATTGCTTTTAATAAAAAAGAGAACCTTGTAGGTTCCAATTTATTAATGCATATTTCTATTGAATATCAAAATTATAACTTGATAAAATTTATCTCCCTTGAATCGTCTTCACCATAACAGTGGATTAGCAGTTTAACCGATGGGAAAAACACATCCAAAAATGGACTATCCACCAATTAGAATAAAATATAAAATTGAAATACAATTTCTTTTAAATACATAGTCTCATACCACATATAGTTTCATGTATAAAAAACCTTCAAAATCTGTTCTAGGTTGGAACTAATTAAACCATCGATGTCATAATTTCTTTTTCTCATGACTTATATAAGTTCCATATATATACTTTCATTTTAATATTTCCTAATATATCTATAAGTATAAACCTCCTTCCATTAATCTATGTACTTGGATGAACTATCTTTACGAGCATTAGTTTGTATTTTCTTCCACTTTTTCCTTATATCAATATCATACCACTCATTTTTTACTTTAATATGAGGAAGTAATTTTATGACCATATGGAAGGAGAGATCTATTATCATATAGCTAAACATAGGAATCAATGTTTCCCTCTTCCATCATTCCCATCATCCAAACATTTAATGCAATAACCATCCTTTACAATTATTACAAATTTTGTCATTCCTCCCTCTCTACTATGAACATCTCAACTATGTAAATACATTAAACCAATCATGGTATAGAGTATTTGTGCCTTAATAACATAAGTTTTCAAATAACATCCACAATTAATTTAATCTTCACATAATTTGTAACCTCAATAAGTAGGCATAATTAAAAAAGTAACATACTTATGGTTGACCATTTCTACTTATTGGAATAATGATCATGTTATCCTTTGTCATTTCTTTGCATTAATCATTATTCTACTACAACATTTCAAGGTTTTGGGTAATCTAACATATTGTAGAATTATCTATTCTGAAATAGGCTTTCAAGATTTCTCCTCCCCACAATGTTAAATCCATATTTGTTTATTCCTCAAGCTTGCTAGTTTTTTGTTCCTTTGACTCTCTCCTCCTTGAGATTCTTCCCCGAAAAGAAATATCATCTTTCCTTGGATCCTTTACTTTCTCTATGAAAAGAGAGAGCTTCTAACTCACCTAACTATCTCCGCAGTTTACTATTTAAATTTTTCTTTTAATATCAAAACTTCCTTCCTTTAGTTGTTTATCTTTCATTTCAACACATTGTTTATTAGGCCTTCCTCAAGATCATAATCAATAAGTTTATCAAATAGCTAGTGAGAGTAAAATGTAAAATTAAGAAAACAACAAAAGTTAATAAAGTATTCATGGGTGTCATAACTGATTAGTTATTTAATAATAATTTATTAATTATAAATTACTTAATAAGTAAATTATTATTAATATTAATATTAATTTTTTAGTAAATTCATATTACTAATTAATAAAAAGGAGTAATATAATAACAATTAAACTACTATTATTCATTATGTTATGAATATTTTTTTTGCAGGTTTATTAATTTGTGTTATGTAGTTTATTTTTGATTGTATTAAAAAAATAATCAATATATCCATTAAATTTAGTGAATACATTATTCTTATTGTTCTTTTTGGAAAAACTCATTTAGTTATGTAGAAAAAAAGTAAATCTACTCTATAATTCCAATTTTAATAAAATAGGTGTTATTAGAAATCATAAGTCCTCTTTTTTATAGTAGAACACTCAGAAAAATATTTCATAAATTATCATTTCCCCCCATTTATTTCTCAAGTTGTCACTTTCCTCCCATTTAAGGTGGCCTCAGTTGATAATAGCTTCACCTATCTTAGAATTCCCCTTAAGCTAAATTGTTACTACACACAAGATTCGTCGTGGGTCATAAAGAAGATTGAAAAAATGGTTAATAATTAGTGTTATAGATGGCTCCCATGAGGGGGCATAATGATATTGATTAAATTAGTAATAGAGAGCATACCAAATTACCAGTTAACTCTCTCCAAAATTCCAGAAGCTTTCATAAACAAGGTTCCTCAGGTTATCTTCAATTTTCATTAGACTGGAAAAAAGTTAAGTGTTTCCATTCACTTAGAAAAATGGGATTTGTTTTCCATTCCCAGGAATTTTGTTGCTTTGGTATTTCTCTTCCCATGAAGAGCTTGTGGCAGGCTATTAGTGGCTCTGTGGAGTAGAATTATAAAAGAAAAATATATTAATATCATACCCCTTTGAGAGTGGATGCATATTCAAATTAACTAGAAATTATGCTCTAGGTCCATATAGTAGAGGAGTTTGATGACAACCCTTCCATCCATCCTCAAATGGCTTTCGTGGAATGTAGGAAATTGTCAATAAATTAATATTGAAAAAGGTTATTTCACAACATGCTGTACAAGTTTATTCTTCTCCCCTAAACTCATCACTTATGTACATACACAAAGATCTTTCACTTATATACATACAAAAGGAGCTTCCAAACTTTGTCACGCCTTTGATTATTTCCCAAAGGATCATAGTATCTGTGTGTGGAAAGGTTCCTTGAATTTGGGATCACAGAGGTCTATGGTTACAAAATTTTACTCTTTTATGAAACACCTCATAGGAAATAGATTTTTCTTTTCTAGAGACAAAGACATAATGGTTTGGTGTTGGATTTCAGCCACTAGTAAAATTACAATCAACCTCTCCTATGATTCCATCATCAATTATTCTTCTTATCACAATAAAATGTGGTGGTATAAAAAAAGTTGTCACTAGGGTCTTCTAGAGAAACTTATGTGTTTTTTCTAGCTTGTCTTAGACAATAGCATTCTCACATGGGACAATTTTCTTTGTAGGCGATTTAATATGGCCTTGATACAATTGATCATCTATTCTTCTAGCATACCTTCTACAAGTCTTTACAGTTAGATGTTTTATCTTCTCTTCATCTACTAGATTCCAGTCACTTTTCTTGATTTTCCTCTTGTATGAAGAGGTGGGGTCAAATGATAGAACCCTTTAAATCACCACTTTTATTCATTGCCTAGGGAATATGGAGGGAAAGGAACAAATAATTTTTTTAGGATCTCTCCATTAATCCACACTACATCCTCTCTCATATTTTGGGGTTCTTGAGAGACTATTTGAGAACCCCTTTGCACAAACCATCGAGTCCATTGTATTTTCCTCAGAATCATAGTTCCCATCTAATTGGCTTTTTTGATGGTGCTTATAAAGATTACCATTGTGGTGTAGGTGCTTATATTATAAAACAGGGATCATCTAAATTCCATATCTCCTCAAACTTTGGTGAATATCTAATACTAAGGCCGAGACCTATGGATGTTAGGCCCTTCTTTCTTTTTCAATCCATTTGCATCTTACAACTATATGGGTATTAGGTGGCTTGAATAGTTTCATCGATTGCATCACTCAAAGCAACAATATGTAGGTTTTAAGTCTAAGCAATTGGATGGACACAATACCAACTTTGAAGATAACTTTTACTCTCTTGCGTTTCACGATATCCATAGAGAATGGAACAGATAGGTTGATTCTCTCTCTAAGAAGTATATCAATGAAAAATTTATTTTCATCTTCTTTGAAGGATGGACCATCAAATCTTAAACAATGGTCAGACTTTCCATTTCCCAAAAACACCTTTTCTTCTCGAGGACACAAACATTAGCCCAAGCTCCTACTTTAGATTCATGATTGAACTTAGATTGCTACAATAACCAATGCGATGTGGTCCCATTAGAAGGTCAACCAACTCACCTTTTTTATTTCATGTTCAAATTATTTTTTGGAGGATATGTGTCTTACATATACTACAATTAAAAAGAGTGAGGAAAAAATAGTTTTAATGCATTATAAGAGAACACTTTAAGCCCTTGTTGTAGTCTTGAAAGTAATGATTCCTCTTTTTGTATCTCGCTCTCTCAACCATTGTTACTACTCTAGAAAGATATAAATGTTTGTGGTCTACTAACTTCACAAATCTATATATTATAACATTACTCTCATGTACTCTTTTCTTATTCAATAAAATGGATGATTTTTTCTTTATGGAGAAAAAATGTACTAATTAATAATGTTGATATTTTTTTTATTATTAAAACATGATATTTTGTGCTTATTTATAGTGTACAATATTCAACCTCTTCATACATATAGACACGTATATCAAATTATGTCAAATTCAATATGAGGATATAAACCAAATAAAACATTTATTTTATTATTAAAAAATAAATTTGAATTATTTATGTATATTTTATGATTATAATGTATTTATATTTTTTATTGTATATTGTTAATATTTTTGTCAAAAAAAAAAAAAAAACAATTTATTGAATTAAATCGTAATATAATATTAATTTTGGTAGTTATTGTTTTTTTTAAATGTATATTATTTAATTTTTTTCAATTACTTATTAAATTAAACATGCTATAAATGAAAATGAGAATGAAGTTGAAATTGAACTTATTACTAAACATGGTGTAGTATAACTTATTAAACAATTAAACATTCTGTATTCAAGCTTTTTTTGATCATATGAATTAAGCAAAGTTCTAGGTAGGAAATCATAACAAATTTTTTTGGCTTAATATTTCTCTTATGTGATTTCTACCAAAAGATTTTGCTTAAACCAAAATAGCATTATTATATTAAAGGACATGTAATACAAAAAATACAAGTATTCTATTTTATTACAGTTTTACATATATATTTATTATAAAATCCCTAGAAAGGTTCTTATTATTCAATTTATTTACTTTAATACATACGATATTCATTACTTTAGTGTATAGTACAAGTTAAAATCTATAGAATCAAATATTATTAACTTACATTTATCTCATAGTGTGTATTTCATAATATTAATTAAATAGTATATTCATTATTTTTAATGAATAATAAAAATAAAAATTTATAGGAATCAAAATATAAATTAAATTACAACATTTAATTTCATGGTCCTCTGCTTTTTTTTTGTAAACTGCGGAGGGTCCTTTCTTTTTCTATTATTGTGGATCAAAACCATTACATATTCGTAGTGGCCTCAACCCACCCCAAGGGGAAACCGGGTTTATTGGCCACCTTAGGTTCTTTACAGCCATCCAAAAATAGAATGTCTTAATTCTTCTTGTCCACGCTAAATAAACTAAACAATCATAAAGACTACTAATTTTCTTTATCTGCGTGCTAAACTTTTCAAAAAAAGCTTTAGTAGCTAATTTATTATCTACTATCTTCATGGAAATAAAATTATTACATATCTTCCTTTACTGAGCTTCCATTCATGTCTGCTGCTCAATTTCTTTCTTGATGTCTCGGTGGCATTCCTTTATCTGCTGTTGTATTTCATCTAACTTCTTGTCGTGCATTAACAAAGTAATCTAGATATTCCTGGGTTCTTTCTTTGGATTTGGTATTCCTTGAGACAATTCAGCCATTTCCATAGCTACTTGCTCCATTGCCTTAGCGAGCAGTCTCTTCATGACCCAATAAACATGCAACACCTGTTTATATAGAGTCATGCGACCTCTCGTGTTTCCTGGATCCGAGAGAAGGTAAACCAAATCTTCCATTTCAGGATCCGATTTTCCCTGAGTTGCCTCCTCTTACATTTGCTGTATTATCCTTCTAATGTCTTTGTTGGTGTTATCATAGTAAGCTCTTTCTCCATATTGAATCTTCTTCCCCACAACTCTTCTGGTTTTTCTAACAGATGTTGCTACCTTCTCTTCTCTATAGTCTCCTGCTCTTCCCCTGCCCCTTCCACGTTGTCCCCGATGTCCTCCCCTACCTCCTCTACTCCTGTAGTTTCCTCTCTCTCCTCAATTTCTCGTGCCCAAGGCGCTGACAATGTCTCAAACTCCCCTTTGCTCTTAACCCTGCCATTCATCATCCTCCCAGGTCTCTTGTTTATCCTTTGTCCCATGCTCTGCCATCTTTATTCTTTTTTCTTGAGCCTGCTCTCCTTTTTCCTCATCCGAGTCATACATCTCTATATCATCCTCTGAATAATATGGAACCAATACTATTTATTCGGCCACCTCTTCACTCACCATTCGTTTTTCTTTTTTTATCCCAATTGCTTCATTCCTAGGTGGCTTGATTCTCCTCATTCCTCGGTCTCCTTCTGGTCGCCATTCTCCCCTTAGTTTCTACTCTAGTTTCCTTGATTTTCTGGTTTTGCTGTCTTCCCTTACGCCTGGCTCGATCCCTCACCACCGTTCCTTTTTTCCAATTCTCACGCTCTTCCCTTCGCCTTTGCCTTCCTTCATGTCGCTCTCCTTCTTTATTATTTCGCCCCTTCCGGTTTCCTCTTGTTGTCTTTGGTTGCTCGCCTTGCCACCTGTTAACTCTTTCACCGTTTACGTCCCTTCGCACCTCCTTCGTACTATCATACTCGCCCATGTTATCTGACACTCTGTCATCTCCGCCTCCCTTCGTCACCAATCCATCATCGATCCGCCTTGAGGTGTGATTTTTCTTGGTTGTCCTGTTGCCCTTACTTATTATTACCTAGCCCTCCTCAGTCCTGTACCTCCATCGTGCCTGCGTTGTATTAATTACTCTGTTCACCGTCAAAATCACCCCAATCGGGGTTATGGTCCTCTACTTTTGAAATGTATATTACTTTTGAATTTTTTTTAATTAAATTAAACATCAATATAAATTGAAATACAACATGTAAGTCTTATATATGTACAAAATTATTACATGAATATAAAAACAAACAAATCAGAATCAGAATTAACAAACATATAGAATAAAATTAAAGTACAAATTTAATGAATTGAATAAAAATGTAAATTAAAATAGAATATTTAATTTCAAATTTATTTTTATTCTTAGAAGAAAATAATTATATTAAATTAATGAATATGAGTCAAAATATAACATCCAAACTTCTTGCATAAATACAATCACAAAAATACAACACAAATAACAAACATATAACACAAACCAAAATACAAATATTTAGAATTATATAATAAAATATTGAAATCTATATTGATTCATATATATATTTTTTATATATTCAAACACCAATATCAACTACATTTTTTATATATTCAAACACCAATATCAACTACATATAGTATTAAATTAATTTCAAATCCAAATCTTGCATAAATTATCGCGCATAGTAACGTAACTTTGTCATAATTATTAAGGTTTTCTTGAAATGTGTTATCATTACAATAGGGTTATTCATATTTCCCCAACCGATATTGATTACAAGATCTGTAAATATTAAATTTATTAAATTAGAAAAATATATAAATTACATTTTCATTTTATATTATGTATAAATTTACTATACAAACAAAAAAAAATATAATAATTAAACATTTAAAATACAAACGTTGAAAATTTTATGGTAAAATATTATATACATTTATATACTTAGGGATAGTGCTTGAAAAAAAAAATATTTTATTAAATTGAATATCGATACAAGCTTGTTTGAAATATAATTCTTACATATGTACAAATATTGTACCCAAAAACATCCAAAAAAAAACAACCATATAAAAACATAATACAAGAAAAACATAAACAATTACACACATTTAAACTTTCATAATAAATATAAATATTTAAAGTTTGATAATATAACCAACAAACAAACACATACTACATACAAAAACAAACAAGCATTTAAAATTTTGAAGGTGATAAAACATTTTGTAATAAATTATTTTTTTTTATTTATTTCGATTAAAGATGTTTGTTTCATGCTAAGAGGATGTATAATGTTTGATTAGATATGATTAATTATAGTATTGTGAGTTTTGTGTATTTTTGAAATATATTGTGATATTTCTAGTAACTTATATTTTTTATAAGTATTATGATATTCTCATTTTCATTGACATTCCATAATAAACTAATCAAATAAATACATAATACAATACAAAGATAATTAAACTTTTAAACTTTCATGATTTTAAACTTCCATAATTATAAAACATTTTGTAATAAATTATTTTTGAAGTGTATATTGGTTCCAATTAATGATATTTATATTAATGGTATTTATTTTAGGTAAGGAGCCATATTTGTGATGTGCTCTTAAGTGTTTGATGAGGTTTGTAAAGAATTTATGATTAATTATAATATTGTGAGTGTCATGTATTTTTTAAATATATTGTGGCATTTTTAGTCTCTTGTATTTTTAAAGTACTATTATATTATCATTTAAAATTTCATAATAAAACAAACAAACAAATACATATTACAACCTAATAAAAAAAAACATCTTAACTTCCACAATTATAAAGTATTGTGTAATAAATTAATTTTTCATGTAATGATATTTATATTAATCATATTTATTTTAGGTAAGGAGGAATATTTGTGATGTGCTCTTAAAATGTTAAGTGTTTGATGAGGTTTGTAAAGAATTTATGATTAATTGTATTATTTTGAGTGTCATGTATTTCTTAAATATATTGTGGCATTGCTAGTCTCTTGTATTTTTAAAGTACTATTATATTATCATTATCATTTAAAATTTCATAATAAAACAAACAAATAAACACATATTACAACGTAATAAAAAAAACATCTTAACTTCCACAATTATAAAGTATTGTGTAATAAATTAATTTTCCATGTGTATATTTATTTCAATTAAAGATATTTACTTGATTTATTTGTCACTCTCATGTATTTTTAAAATATATTTAGTATTGTTAGTCATTTATATTTTTTCAATGTATTGATTGAAAACATATTTTTTTTCAAAATATCAGTTATAAATTTGGAACCATAATTTTAAAATACAAATAATATAAAATTGTTTTCCAAAACAAAATAAAAGTATATATAAACTCACAATTAGATTTAAAACATATATATCATTAAATTTCCAATTACAGATTTTATTAAATTTATTAATATATTTAACATATTATTATTATTTTTTCAATTATTATTTCATCTATTATATAATAAAATATATAAATTTAAAAATTCAAAAAATTAAAATAGTAACAAAATAGGATTGCTGGCAATAAATGGCAGTCCTCATCCATAGTCATGGCCATGGCTATATGAGGGTTTTAGAGAAGGGCGAACCCACTCTCTAAAAAATAAATACTAATTTTATTAATATAGTATTTGTTTTTTTCTAAATATAATTTAGAAATAAAGTTATATATTCTAAAATTACATATCTATCTATCTACTTCTAATTTAATATCACTTCTCATCTCCTCAATCTTATCTTCTATATCCCTATATTGAACCTAAATAAACACAAAATCATATTAATACCCTGCATTCAACATAAACAAACACAAAATCATGTTAATATGATAAATTTTAATGAACAGAAAATATATTATCTGAATTTGGTATATCTAAAAAGTTGTAGAATAATTTACAATAAAATTGAAATTTAAAAAACATTAAACAAATAAAGATTCATAATAACGAAGAGCTACATCAAGATTCATAATCTGTTTATTATATACTAGAGGACGAGTTAGCCCAAATTCCGGAGCTCCTACAGGAACAAACTCAGGTGCTCACGGAGGGAGGAACAAACTTAGGTTCCCATGAAGGGATTCAGGCCGATTATGAACGAGAGCATCGAAGCTGTGGCTACCTACCTTCAACAAAGGTAGCCACCAAAAACAACTAATATACTAATATTAATTTTAGTCGAAAGACTCGGCTTCTCATGAGAATTTCAGCACTGAAAAGGTGCACGTGAAATGTCTTTAATGATGGATTACTGTTTCACAGTTTCCGTCTTTTACAATTCTTGGGAAGCAACCCTATCGTCAGATAGGCATCCAAATAAATGTACAGAATCTGGAAAATAATATGAACCCAGAAGGTGTAAAAATATATGAGCAGGGATGCTACGAGAGATGCAACTGCTGGACTTACACAACTCTACAGACTAGGATTTACATAAGCCCTAATGCCCATGAAAATCTGATTGGATAATACCAATCTAAAATTCCATATAACCCTGGCTCAGATATGACCTATTGTGTAATATCCACTCATATAAAAATTTAAGTGAAATAAAATATTCATAAATAATGAAGTTTACCTTTAACCATTTTAGTTACTATTAATTTCTTGATAATTGACCTTAACGTTCTTTATTCACTGGAGATCGACTGTTACGGATGAGCAAGCATAAGTTCTCTGCAATGACGAGACTGACAGTAATTTTTTGGCTGCTGCTATTGCAATGCGTATGCGCCCATAACACGGTATAGAGGCCACTTCTCGATGGCTGGACTTGGTTTTCATGGAGTTGACGAGATGGCTTCATGGGGATTTATAGTGAAGACCACTTTGTACACTAGTCTGCAATGGGCCTTGTACTCGAGTAGTTGTGATGAGACTTGCAGTTTCATGCGTTGAACTACATCATTAGTGGGAAACTTGTTGTTGCTGATTGTTTATGGATGCCTATTGTTCTAATCGGCCACATTTATGTCAAATGGAGCTGTTGTTGATTGTGATGGGACCTGGTATAATTGGGGTCTTGTTTTTACCTATTCTCGAAGCTTTTCCAGATGCCTCATTTATGTCAAATGGCGCTCCTGTCGATTGTGATGGGACCTGGTATAATTGGGGTCTTGTTTTTACCTATTCTCGAAGCTTTTCCGGATGCCTTGCTGATCTGAGTACAAGGATCGAACTTTCTCACACATTATTATTGAAAGGAAGTTCTTTCTCCATGTTGAAGGTGATGGAGGCAAGGAGGCTACTAGGATAAGATAAGTAACTGCATTCTTTAGAGAGAAAGTATTTTAATGCATGCAGTCGAAGATTGAATATTTTATATGTTTTCTTCGTAGAGAAAGTATTTTAATGCATGTAGTAAAAGATTGAATATTTTATATGTTTTCTTAGTAACAAAAGTATTTTAATGCATGCAGTAAAAGAATGATTATTTTATATGTTTTCTTGGTAAAGGAAATATGTTAGTGCATGCAGTTAAAGATTGAATATTTTATATGTTTTCTTGGTAAAAGAAAAATTTTTAATGTATGCAATAAAACATTGGTTATTTTACAGGTTTTCTTGGTAAAGAAAATATGTTAACACATATAGTTAAAGATTCATTATTTTATATGTTTTCTTGGTAAATAAAATAGGTAGTTCCTCTTAGAAAGACTACATGTGAATCTTGTGTGTGAAATGCTTGTATCTTGTCATTTTCTTGGAATAAAATCCTAGTTAATATAGCCAAAATATCTTCTTGAGAAAAGATGGTGAGGTATATAAACTTCTTGACGACATAGTGTGAAAAGTGGCCAACTTTTCTTTGAATTAAAATATGTATTTTTATTTAATAAAAGTTTCTTGAGAAATGATATATGCTAATTGCATAGCGATTCTAGTAAGTTTCTAAGTTTCTAGTGAAGTAATTATGCATTACATTCATGATAGAAATAGCTAATAATGTGCTTCTAGGCACATAGATATTCATTTCTAACTTTCTTGAAGAAAGCGTATGTTTTATGTACACATAAATATAGTTTCTTTTTAAAAAAATATGTGCATACTTCATGTATAAAAATGATGGTTTTTATGAGAGATCTCTTGAAACAAAAATAGAGTTTCCTCTTCTTAAAAGACATATGAATAGTGTTCATATCATATGAAGAATCCATACTTGTTTCATGAAAAGGTTATGTGCATTGAAGTAAAAGTAATTGTGTTAAGAAAAAGACATGTTGCATGCACATAAGGGTAGCTACTGTGACTTTGGAAATATGATTTTGTTTGTACATAAAGAATGTGATTATGTTAACTTTATTGTAAGTAATAATCTCTTGAAAATATTGTCTTGTTAGATGAGTTGTGTTGATTTATTGATTTTGATGCATAAAAAGGTAAGTTAACCTTGTTATTGTATCTTGATTTTCATGAATAAGGATGGATATCTATAATAATTTCTTGAAAGGGAAGCATGAGAAAATTTCATATAGGAAGATAGATAAATGAGGTTATAATGACTTCCTTTAAGAAAGAATTATGTAATTGTTTACATGAAATGTTGATAGAATTTTAGAAAAGGGAATATGTGTTGCATACATTAAAGGAGGGCTCTTATGATAAGCTATTAGATGTGCAAACAATAGTCATTGTGTTCTAGAGATATGTTCTTTGTATGGCTAGAAGAACTACTCGGCCATATTTCTTTAGGAAAATGATATTTGATTACTGTTATGCTAACATAACTATTATCTTAGCTTCTTGTTGAATGATATGTGTATTCACACAAGATTTCTGTTAGCTTTCATTAGAAAGGATATACATTCGCATGCGGGAAGAGACAAAAAATTGTGTAAATTGCTTTAAATATTTGCATGCATCAAAATGAATAGCTAAGGGACTAGTTCTTTTGATAAATTGTATGTAAATTTTCATGTAAGAAGATTATAAGTGATGTTTTGGCTAGTCCCTTCAAAGGAATTCCTTAGTATTTTGTCCTCTAAGAATATGTGCTTATTTGAAGGGAAATGCTAGTTAATATGATTATTTATAAATGTAATCATGATGTCAATGTTGATAATGATAACATGGGAAGGTAAAGTTGGATTACTTGTGCAAGGCATAGTTTATATTTAACATTGTGATAGGAAAAGGATTAATGGTCCATGGAAATGAATACGAGTTGTGGGTTTGTACATTGCTAGAAAAATCATGCCACAAGGAATGTTTCATGTGGCAGTATGTAAGTAAAGGGTTACATGGAAAATCCATTAGCTTTTAGCTAGTTATGTGACAACTTGATGAGAGTTCATTGTAATAGTTTTATAACAATGTTTAAGAGATGGAATCCCTTATAAGCCATTGAGTGAGGGGTGAAAACCCTCATGAGTGTTTAATAATAAAATTAAACATTTGCAGGTTTTCACCCTATGGGGTTTCTAGGATATATCATTGTTCAATGGTGTGATTGCCTTTTGTGTCAACTGATGATGTTGAATCCTTGATGATGATGATTATTTATTTGATGTGATAATCATAATGTCCCAGTATGTGATTAAATAATATGGTTAAGGAAAATCAAGATATCGATGCAAGTTTCATGAGATAGCTTATGTTATTACACTACCACAGTGTTGGTTAATGGTTATGCAAATGGTTATGCAACTTACTATCTTCTATTGCAATTTACTTCATGTACTAATGAACATTTATCTAATGGTTAATGAGGAATGTGGAGTTGTAAATTGGATAATTACTTGTGGGAAATTTGTATAAAAAATTCTAACTCCCTACTTTTACATGTGAGGTTATCGGGGTACATTACACGTGGTATCAAAGCTAAAGTTTGCAGCACTAGTACCTTTGGGAATTGGTAAGCAAAAAAGGATTGAGGTATACTATCAGTGGACATTAACTCAGGTATGAGTTTAACCATTCACATATTGATATATCTAGTAGACTATTTTTGGCATGATATCTTTGATTCGTTTTTATAACTGCTTTGCGTAGCAACTAATAAAGTTTGCTACATAACTATGTTCATGACATTGGATTCCTAATGAGGATAAAAGACAATAAAACTTTTGCCACACTTAAGAACAATATTGAACACTCATTACACTTATGAACAATATTAAACACTCGTTGAGGAAAGTGACAACCAACTACTAACTTTTCATTTGCAAATATGGCAATAACAATGATGCATTTATTGAACAAGATTGAAATTACAATGAACAAAATTTAATGAGTAAATGCATGAATATAAATTATGGGGAATATCCTTGAATAGGATGACAATTTGTTTTAAAAGGACATTAAAAGAACCCCTTTAGATATTGAAAATATGCAATGAGTCAAGTAGTGAGACTTGATTGTAGTAACTAAATTCTTTTTTATTAAGTTTTGCCATGGTTTCATTAAGATGATTGGTTAGTGTTGTATGAATAACTAATAGAACTTATGTGCATGAATTGAATTTGATTTAAGCTTGTCACAATTTGCAAACAAGTGATTATGGTAGTTAATTTTTGTATTGGTTTGTTGATGGGAATACATTGTGGGAAATTTGAAATGTTTAGATTGTTACCTCAACTATTATTGGCATTTACACAGTAATAAATATTTGCATATACTTTATGCATAATAGTATTGTGCCGCAAACTAAAAATATTTGGGAAGTGAATACTTGTTAAATGATGCATATCTATAACTAATGTTGCTGATGGGATTAAGTAGCGGTAGCTTAATGGCAACAAGAAAAACTCGTCACGTAAAATGTTGCAATGAGAATTGTAATCATAAATAAGAAAGAATAATGTTATATGATATTCATGAATTGTGTTATTTGGAAAATATGAATGCATACAACATGTATGATAGATATGTTTCCCATCAATATATATGTTGTGGACCCATGATAAGGGTTAAGTGTAAATGCATGGTGTGCATGCATGTTTATTTTATTAATGATAATGTTCACATGGTTCATTATGTAAATTACTTTGGAAAAGAGTGATGAAAGAGAAATTTAACATGCCATACAGTTGCAGATAGTTGTGAAAGGCTAGATTGCCTTAGGTTGATGACAGTTACCTGCCCAGAGGAGTTGATGGTACTTGCCTACCCTGAGTTCCTCTCCTTAGAGATAAATGATCTCAGTAAGGGAAAAGAGTTTCCCAAGATGGTGAAGAGGGTAAAAAGCCCGAGGCAACTTTATTGATTTGGAGTCGGTTGGAAGAAGCCTAAAATTCCTCATAGACGGGACGCTGTCAGAGGAATACGTAGGACGCTGCCAAGACGAATCCTATATTGGACCCTACGTGGTCATTGGAATTCTTGAGCTGGTTTGCTAGTGGAATTCCATGTTAGACCTGCTAAGGTCTCTATCAAAGAAACTGTCTAGATGTGGAAATGACTCGATCTGGTTGTGGAAACTAGTTCCCATGTGTTGGGAATTCTTTAGCCTATTGTGGTTCTCATAGCTAAAGAAATTAACTAATCATCTATATGTTATGTTAACAATGAATTTCATATATAGATGTGTAAAAATGTCATGCACATTTAACAGGAAATGAGTTTAATGCTCAATAAGGAGTTATTGAAAATTTTAATTCCTTTATCGTATTATTAATCTTGTGAATGTCCTAGTAGGGGCTAAGATAATTTTTACTTGATGCAGTGATTGACTGTTTTGATTATTAGAGAGTTAGGTGCTCTTTTGGTACTTTTAGAAGTACGCTATAGATGTCTTTAGTGAGAGTTAATTCAGTTTGAATGTGGAGTAGTGATGAGCTCTTAAGTACTTGTAAAAGTACTGTGAATTAAATATCATCTGACATTGAACGATTGATGGAGAGTTAAAAGTATTTCATTTGACTAAGAATATTGTGACTAATGAGATTCAATTTGTTTGTCATACATTACAGGATTACTTACCATGGAGGGTTGATGGGTTGTCCAACCACTATTTAAATGCTTAAGTGAAAGTGCTCATGAATTTCAAGAGTAGATGGTAAGTAATGGTAAGTTGATATAGAGTTTGGTTTTTGAATTTGAATAAGGGCCAAGTGGTGGCAATTAGAAATTGCATATTTTTGCAGTTATGAATGCTTATGACTCTTGATATTTCTTATAATTATATCATTACTATTTTGTTTGTTATCATTACTTGGAATGAAATCTTTAATTTTAAAAGAGGAAGGATCACATTTTGTGTGGTTTAGATGGTTATATCATGGGTAAAATCTAAGGTTCCAATGAGAGATGAACATTGAGGATGGTGTCCTTGTTAAGGGGGAGTATGTAATATCCCTGTTGTAAATACTCATGTCAAAACTTAAGTGAAATAAAATATTTCTAAATAATGAAGTTTACCATTAACCGTTTTAGTTAGGGTTCATTTCTTGATAACTACCCTTAACATTCTTTATTCACTAGAGATGGACTATTATAGATGAGCAAGCATAAGCTCTCTGCAATGAAGGGACTCACGGTAATCTTTTGGCTGCTGCTATTGCAATGCGTATGCATCCAAAGCATGGTATAGAGGTCACTTCTCCTCCAGAGATCTACAACGGGAATCGATCAATGGGCGGATTTGGTTTTCGATGGAGTTTAGGAGATGGCTCCTTGGGGATTTACACTGAAGACCATTTTGTAGACTGGTCTGCGATGAGCCTTGTACTCAAGTAGCTGCGATTGAAACTTACGATTTCATGCCTTGAACTACATCATTAGTGGGAAACTTGTTGTTGCTGATGGTTTATGGATGCCTATTGTTCCAATCGGCCACATTTATGTCAAATGCAAGCGAGCTCTTGCTGAATATGATGGGACATGGTATAATTGGGGGCTTGTTTTTACCTATTCTCGGAGCTTTTCCGGATGCCTTGCTAATCTAAGTACAAGGATCGAACTTTCTCACACTTTATTATTGAAAGGAATTTCTTTCTCCATGTTGAAGGTGATGGAGGCAAGGAGGCTGCCTGGATAAGAAAAATAACTGCATTCTTTATAGAGAAAGTATTTTAATGCATGCAGTAAAAGATTGAATATTTTATATGTTTTCTTGGTAGAGAAAATATTTTAATGCATGTAGTAAAAAATTGAATATTTTATATGTTTTCTTGGTAAAGAAAGTATTTTAATGCATGCAATAAAATAATGATTAGTTTATATGTTTTCTTCGTAGAAGAAATATGCTAGTACATGTAGTTAAAGATTGAATATTTTATATGATTTTGGTACAAGCAAATATTTTAATTCATGCAATAAAATATTGGTTATTTTATAGGTTTTCTTGGTAAAGAAAATATGTTAATGCATGCAGTTAAAGATTGACTATTTTATATGTTTTCTTGGTAAATAGAATAGGTAGTTCCTCTTAGAAAGACTACATGTGAGTCTTGTGTGTGAAATGCTTGTCTCTTGTCATTTTCTTGGAATAAAATCCTTGTTAAATATAGCCAAAATATCTTCTTGAAGAAAGAAGGTGAGGCATATAAACTTCTTGAGGACATAGTGTGAAAAGTGGGCAAGTTTTCTTTGAATTAAAATATATATTTTTATTTAATAAAAGTTGTTTGAAAAGGGATATATGCTAATTGCATAGTGATTCTAGCTAGTTTCTAAGTTTCTAGTGAAATAATTATGCATTACATGCATGATAGAAATAGCTAACGATGTGCTTCTAGGTGCATAGATATTCATTTCTAACTTTCTTGAAGAAAGCATATGTTTTATGTACACATAAATCTAGTTTCGTTTTAGAGAAAATGTGCATACTTCATGTATGAAAATGATGACTTTTATGAGAGATCTCTTGAAACAGAAATAGAGTTTCCTATTCTTAAAAGACATGAATATTGTTAATATCATATCAAGAATCCTTACTTGTTTCATGAAAAGGTTATGTGCATTGAAGTAAAAGTAATTATGTTAGGAAAAACACATGTTGCATGCACATAAGGGTAGTTACTATGACTTTGGAAATATGATTTTGTGTGTACATAGAGAAAGTGATTATGTTAACTTTCTTGATAATAATAATCTCTTGAAAACATTGTCTTGTTAGATGAGTTGTGTCGATTTCTTAATTTTGATGCATAAAAGAGTAAGTTAACTTTGTTATTGTATCTTGATTTTTATGCATAATGATGGATATCTATAATAATTTCTTGAAATGGAAGCATGTGAAACCTTCATATAGGAAGATAGAAAAAAGAGGTTATAATGACTTCCTTTAAGAATGAATTATATAATTGTTTACATGAAATGTTGATAGAATTCTCGAAAAGGGAATATGTGTTGCATACATTAAAGGAGGGATCTTATGATAAGCTATTGGATGTGCAAACAATAATAATTGTGTTCTAGAGATATGTTCTTTGTATGGCTAGAAGAACTATTGGGTCATATTTCTTTAGGAAAATGATATGTGATTACTGTTATGCTAACATAACTATTATCTTAGATTCCTGTTGAATGAAATGTGTATGCACACAAGATTTGCGTTAGCTTTCATTAGAAAGGATATAAATTGGCATGCGGGAAGAGACAACAAATTGTGTAGATTGCTTTGAATATTTGCATGCATCAAAAGTAATAACTAAGGGACTAGTTCTTTTGATAAACTCTATGTAAATTTTAATGTAAGAAGATTATAACTGATGTTTTAGTTACTCCCTTCAAAGGAATGCCTTAGTGTTTTGTCCTCTAAGAATATGTCCTTATGCGAAGGGAAATGCTAGTTAATATGATTATTTATAAATGTAATCATGATGTCAATGTTGATAATGATAACATGGGCAGGTAAAGTTGGATTACTTGTGCAAGGCATAGATTATATTTAACATTGTTACAGGAAAAGGATTAATGGTCCATGCAGATGAGTACGAGTTGCAGGTTGGTACATTGCTAGAAAAATCATGCCACAAGGAATGTTGCATGAGGTGGTATGTAAGTAAAGGGTTACATGGAAAATGCATTAGCTTTTAGCTAGTTATGTGACAAATTAATGATAATTTATTGTAATAATTTTATAGCAATGGTTAAAGGATGGAATCCCTTATAAGCCATTGAGTGGTGGGTGAAAACCCTCACTAGCGTTTAATAATAATATTAAACGTTTGTTGGTTTTCACCCTATGGGGTTTCCAGGGTATATCAGTGTTCAATGGTGTGATTTCCTTTTGTGTCAGTCGATGATGTTGAATCCTTCATGATGATGATTCCTTATTTGATGTGATAATCATAATGCTCTAGTATGTGATTAAATAGTATGGTTAAGAGAAATCATGAAATGGATGCAAGGTTCATGAGACAACTTATGTTATTACACTACCATAGTGGTGGTTAATGGTTATGCAAATGGTTATGCAACTTACTGTCTTCTATTGCAATTTACTTCGTGTACTAATAAACATTATATTTAATGGTTAATGAGGAATGTGGAGTTGTAAATTGGATAATTACTTATGGGTAATTTGTATAAAAGATTCTAACCCCCTGCATTTACATGTGAGGTTACCGGAGTACATTACATATCAATTTTAGATACATGAATGGCTAAATAAATAAAAATTAAACATAAACCCTCAATCAGCATAGAACTGCACATAATGAAGTAACCAACCACTCCAGTGATGCGAGATGACTATCATATTGCTGAATATAACTGATCCCTACTATAGTATTGCTGAATATAACTAATCCCTAAGGGTTAGACACCTCAATGGCCTAGAATTTACACAACCCTAACACCCATGATAAATTGATTGATAACTGCAAAATGGAGTTTTATATAACCCTACCTCTGGCTCCGATAAGTCCTATTGATTTTATAAGTGCATATGAATTGCAATACAAATAAAAAAAATAAACCCTCCATACCCCAAATAATGAAGAAACCAGCCACTCAAATGGTGCCAGATCACTATGACACTGCAGTTGCTAGTGGTACAAATGGTATTGGTATTGGTGGTTGATTGATAACTGCAAAGTGGAATTTTATATAACCCTACCTCTGGCTCCGATAAGTCCTATTGATTTTATAAATGCATATGAATTGCAATACAAAAAAAAAAAAAAAAAAACCCTCCATACCCCAAATAATGAAGAAACCAACCACTCAAATGGTGCCAGATCACTATGACACTGCGGTTGCTGGTGGTACAAATGGTATTGGTAAAGGTGGTGCTTCTGCTCTGAAGCATGAATAAGTGCATATGAATTGCAATACAAATAAAAAAAATAAACCCTCCATACCCCAAATAATGAAGAAACCATCCACTCAAATTAAACCAACCACTCAAATGGTGCCAGATCACTATGACACTGCCAATGCTGGTGGTACAAATGGTATTGGTATTGGTGGTGCTTCTACTCAGAAGCATGACGAGAAGCGCCTTCTCCATCCCACACCCTCGTCATCCCTCGACTGAGCGATAGCAAGTGAATTTCCCTCCCCACTCGAGTAACTGACAGCAAGTGGGTTGCCCTCCCTGATACCTAAAGAAACAGTTCGACCAAATGTCTCTCCGCCCACCAGTGTTAGCGCCTATGATGTTGATGGTTCGACTAAAAGGTAGCTAAAGCATGACGAGCAATACCAAGCAGATTTCAAACCTGGCTAAAGAATATAATAATTCCATAAATCAAAAATAAAATGTAAACTGAATGCCCATGAATTTTTATTATTATCAAGACTATGTAATCAAATACCTGAGAAAGTGGTTGCAGAAATCCGAGCTTACCTGAAAGAGTGAAATTCTGAAAATATTCCTGCAACCGAATATTGTAAATGTGTTAGAAAACCTGCATAGATGAATCTAGCTAGTAAAGGTTGAACACACAGCTTTGCAGAGCAAAAACACTAAAAGAAAATCGAAAGAAGACAATAATTATTCATTAGAAAACATGTTACAATGCTCATGATATAGCATTACTAGGTGAAGATCCTAAGGTAATGAACTATAGTGGTGATCAATGAGAAGACTCAACACCTACAACAAGTTCTGGAGATAACTAGTCAGTTGCAGAGTTAAAGAAGGAGCAAATCAAGGAGTAAATCATGCAAAAGGAATCTTGCATGCAATTCCATGCTCTAACTAAGAGTCCGCATGTAGGTGTGTAGTAGTTGCATGTAGTTGCATGCTCTAACTAAGAGTCCACATGCAGTTGCATGTAGTCGCATGCTCTAACTAAGAGTCCGCATGCATGCAATCCAATGCTCTAACTGAGAGTCTGCATGTAGGTGTAGTAGTTCCAACACCCCCCCTGAACACCACTATGGGGAAAAATAGAAAATGGGCCCTGACAACTAAGGCCAAAGGTCACCCAAAATACAGTGCAACATGTATTAAAATTGAGGAAAGAGGGAAAACCTCATGGGAAAAACTCCCCCTCAAAATATAATGTAATCAAAAGAAAAGAGGAAAAAAAAAGACAGTTGCTAAGCAACTATGTCCTTCACTCCAAGATGATCACACAGAGAGCGAAACTTCTGCTCAGTGAATGTCTTGGTGAAGATGTCTGCAGTCTGTTCAGCTGAGGGGAAAAACTGCAAATCAATGACCCAATCATGTACTAAGTCTTTGATGTAGTTCATATGGATCTCTATGTGCTTCGTCCGCTGCCGTTGTACTGGATCCCTGCAAAATTTGAGAGTGCTCTGGTTGTCACACCAGATGACAATGGGTTGGCGGAACTGAACGCCTAACTCAGTGAGGAAGTGCTGTAGCCACAGAGCTTGAATGGTGATGTTGACTACTCCTCTGTACTCAGCCTCAGCTGAAGAGAGAGCAATAGCAACCTGCTTCTTGCTCGATCAACAGATAGGGCCAGATCCTAGACTGAGTGAATAGCCGGAGGTGGACTTGCGATCGATGCTCTCTCCCGCCCAATCAGAATCTGTGAAGCCAAGGAGATTCAATGCACTGCGTACTGCATAGTGAATCTCGAAGGTGATGTTGCCCTACACATATCGGAGGATGCGCTTGGCAGCATTCCAGTGTAGCTCATGCGGCTCCTGCATGTATCTGGAAATTGCCCCTACTGCATATGAGAGATCAGGTCTGGAGTGGGTGAGGTACAATAAGCTCCCCACTAGCTGTTGGTAGAGAGTGCTGTCAACTAATGGAGTGTCACCTCCATCCTCAAGGCGGACCCCAGACATAAAAAGAGTCGGTGCTGGCTTGCAATCAACCATGCGAAATCTCTCAAGGAGATCCCGTGCATACTTAGCCTGAGAGAGTTTGATGCCTGTGGCATCTTGGCTAATCTCAAGACCAAGAAAGAAGTGTAATGGACCCATGTCCGTCGTCAAGAACCTATCAGGAAAGGCCCTCTTGACTGTAGCAATGGCTGAAGCCGAGCTTCCAGTGATTAGGAGATCATCTACATACAAAACTAAGATAAGAAGAGAATCATGTGTCCTAAGCATGTAAACATTTGGATCAGACTTACATTTTTCAAAGTTTTGTGATAAGAGAAAAGAATCCATCTTCGCGTACCAAGCTCTCGGGGCCTGCTTAAGGTCGTAGAGAGATTTCTTCAGTCTACAGACCAAAGATGAATCCTGAATGAAACCATGTGGCTGCTCCATGTAGATCTCCTTGGATAGGTCTCCATGAAGAAAGGCATTCTTCACATCCATCTGATGTACTTCCCACCGTTGGGCAGCTGCAATGGCAAGTGTAAGGCGTATGGAATCCATATTTGCTACTGGAGCAAAGGTCTCGTCATAATCAATGTCATGCACTTGTTGGAAGCCTTTAGCTACTAGCCTCGCTTTCCGTCTGGTGATTTGCCCATCTGCAGCACTCTTGGTCCTATAGACCCATTTGCAGCGAACAAGTTTCCTTCCTGAAGGAAGGGGGACCAGATCCCAAGTCTGGTTCTCAAGGAGGGAGTTATACTCCTCCTCCATGGCGGACTCCCAAGATGGATGCTCAGCAGCCTCAACATAAGATTGTGGATCAGAAGACTGAACCAAACGACAATGCGAGGAGGGCGATGGTTCAATGGCAACGAGGACAAGAGGAGGCTCAATAAACTCTGAGCTAGTCCTTTGCAGATCAGAATTATCCCCCACAAGACCGTTTCTAGCAGCTGGTTGGTCTTGTGCATATATCTCCCGTAAGCTCCTTGTTCTCTGATTTATGAACAGGGGAATATGATTCACTGTGTGGAAGCCCGATCTGGGCTTGGATGTGGATCATCATTTCATGCACTAGATTTGTATTCTGAAGACTCTGTCTCTGCATTGCACTGCTCTTCCTCGGATCTGTTGTCTGTATCTGCATCTGAGTGCACTGAGTCATCATCTCGGACATGAGGTAGATAAAAAGTGTCTGCATACGGTGACTGAGGTGCATGCAAAAGACTTTCCTCAAATTTGACACTTTGCTCAATGATGAGCTTGTCCGTAGAGGGAATGAGGAGTCGATATCCCTTCACACCATCAGGGTATCCAACAAAGATGCACTCAATGCTATGTGGATCAAGAGCTTTCCTCTTTTCCAGAGGGGATCCGGGCCCATGCTCGAGAGCCAAAAACACGGAGGTGAGTGATCTCTGGTTTAGTGCTGCTCCAAGCCTCAAAGGGGGTCTGATCCTTGATAGACCTATGAAGAGATCTGTTTTGGATGTAGTTAGCACAATTAAGTGCTTCAGCCCATAGCTTATGAGGCAATGAATTAGCATGCAACATGCAGGAAACCATCTCTTTGAGAGATCGGTTCTTTCTCTCAGCAACTCCGTTCTGTTGCGGAGTGTATGGAACTGTGTACTGCAACTGTATGTCGGACTGAAGGAAAAGGTTCCGAAGTGCTATGTTAACATATTCCCCCCCATTGTCTGTATGGAGGGCTTTGATCTTTCTCTCTGACTGTGTCTCAACTAGTGCTTTGAAATCTTCAAAGTGCTCAAAAACTTCAGATTTGTTCCTAAGCAGATACACCCAAGTATACCGTGAGAAATCATCAATAAATGTAAGCACATACCTTGCTTTGTTGATGGAAGGATGAGGGAAGGGACCCATGAGATCACTATGGATCAGATCTAGAGGAGAGGATGCTCTGTGAGTCTTGCCAGTGTCAAACTTTTCTCTGGGATGTTTGCCAAGAACACATCCTTCACAAACTCCTTCGGAGAAACTGATATTTGGCAAGCCTTCCACCATCTCATTCTTGCTTAGCTGCTGCATATACCTATAATTTAAGTGACCAAACCTTTCGTGCCAAAGCCTACTACTATCATCAGCATGTGTAAGCAATAAGGAGGAGTCAGATTCAATAAATTCAAAAAATGTATACAGTCTGGCTCCATTGTTTACCTCACCAGTTGCAATTTTGGCACTGGTATGTAGATCATATATGTTTACTGCATCTGGAGTGAATTCCACTCTCTTTCCGGTGCCGAAATGAGTGATCTGATAAACTGAAAGCAGGTTTACCGAAAGTTTTGGAACATGAAGCACATCTTCAAAGCTTCCATGTAAAAGTTCCACTCTACCTTTTCCGGTGACCTCAATAGGTGAGTCATCTCCCATGAGGATGGGAGGTCCTTTGCATGCATCCAAAGAGTAATAGACTTCCTTTGCAGCAGCCATATGATGTGATGCACCAGAATCTATAATCCATGCATCAGGAGAAGAATTAATTGCAACTAAAGCATGAAAATTATTACCTCTCCCATGTGGCGGATCCTCAGTTTTCTTCTTGGCGCCCTGAGGGATGTGATCCCCAAGGTTGTGCTTCTGAAGGATTTCTGCCATTTGGTCAATTTGTTTCTTCATGCAAGAAGAATCTGGATGGAATCCTCTTTGACAGTAGGTGCATCTGTTTCCTTTCTTCCCTTTCTCATTTCTCGAGCCGGAGGAGTCATTGAAGGGCTTGGTGTACCCTTCCTTCTTTGGATGGGAATGCACTTTTCCCTTGTCTTTTTGCTTCCGATTTTTCTAACTTGGATCCGATCTGTGATGTTTATTGTGGCTACTATCATGCACAGCAAGTGCATGCGCTTTTGGAGGCTTGATTTTCCCCATGCCAATGAGTTTATCTTGCTCAAAAATAAGGGACTCCATAAATTCTTGGAGAGAAGGCATAGTATAGGATTTACCTGTTGCGAGCCTTACTGAATGAAATGTAGACACAAAGACGGAGTATTCCGGTCCGAGCTTTGACATAATAGAGAGAATTTGGTGACTCTCCTCCTTGGATTTGTCAATTCCACAACCCTTGAGTTGCAGCAATAGATCATTATATTTGGTGAAGAAGTCTTGAATTCTATCATAGTTCCGTGGATCCAATGATAGCAGCTCCACTTCGAGCATATTTCCTTTCATCTCATCTTGTTTCCCGTAGAGATCTTCAACCTTTTTCCAAATCTCATTGGGAGTATTGCAAGCAGATAGATGAAACTGCAACTCTGGAGAGATGCACATGCATATGGATCCGTGGGCCTCATCCATATGGTTGAGATACTTGGATTTCTCTATGGCTGAAGTGGGTTCCACTTCTGTAGCCATGGTAATCCTGTACAACCCTTTTTGACGAAGGTATCGAGCCATTTGGTCCTTCCATTCGTGATAGTTGTACGGTGTTAGGATCGATGCTTTGGGAAACTCCATTTTTCTGTCAATCTTCAATCTCCGAGCTGTAAAACCTGCAAAATAAAGTATTGGTGCGCCTTTTATCTAGCAACCTGTGGGCTCTGATACCATGTAAATGTGTTAGAAAA